>BPLR01011356.1:0-21171 GCA_021605095.1 Caerostris extrusa | reverse complement strand
TCTTGTGCCATTAAACCCCAACCAACTATACATTTTTTCCTTCCATATAAAACCAAAATTAATGAATTAAATTTAATACATTTTTTTCAAATATTTATTTATTCATTCATTAACATCAAGTGCCATCCACTGCAAGTTAAAAAACATGTATTTGAACTCGAGTGGATGAATAAAAGTATTTATGAACGATTGAAAATTTGAACGAGCTATGTATACAGGGAGAGTGTGAACTGATGGTAGGAATTTATTACACTCATGTCCATAAATTAAGGATAATGAAGTTCAGGCAAAGAAAGAGACAAAAAAGCAAAACAAATTTGACTTATTTATAAAGTCTATTTATTAAACAAAAGGTAGCAAAAAGATGCTATATGTTTGACATAATTAATAAAAATTGCGATTTTTACTCCCTGAGCAAATTTCGAAAAAGAACCTATTTACAAAAAACAGTATAACATGGTTAGTATGATGGTTAATATGGAGTATGTCTCCCGGACGATGCAATAAAGGCCTTACAACGCCTAAGCATGCTGAGTATCAAATTATCAATCTGATCTTGGAGAATATTACACCACTCATTAAGCAATGCCCTCCGAAGTTCCGGTTGACAGGTGGGAGGGGATTGACGGGTTGCAATTCGTCGGCCAAGCATATCCCACACATGCTCTATTGATTCAAGTCCGGTGAGTATGCTGGCCAATCCATACGGGTGATATCCTCCAATTGAAGGCATTCGTCTACACTGTTTGCACGGTGAGGACGGGCGTTGTCATCCATAAACAGAAATTCAGCACCCATGGCGCCCCGAAACAAACGTACATGTTGTTCCAGAATGACATCCCGATAGATGTGGCCTGTCATCGTTACACTCTGAACATGCTGGTCAGTTCTGGAACCAAGAATAATTCCTCCCCAAACGAGCCATCCTGCACCACCGTAACGGTGTCGTTCAATGGTGTTCTCTTGGTGGTAACGGGTACCTGGCGCTCTCCATATGAAAGTCCGGCGAGAATCAGAAACATCACACACGTCGAAAAACATCACACAAGACCACTGTTGCAGTGTCCACAATGCATGCTCTCTACTCCAGGTTAATCGCAGGCGACAGTGAGTTGCGGTAAGTGGAACACATCTGACAGGCCTACGAGCATATATACCAATGTGCCCTAAGCTTCTGTACACGGTCTGCCTTGAAACTGTCGTACCGGTAGCTGAAGAAAGCTGATGAGACAGGTCTGATGCTGTGCTCCGTCTGTTTCTTTTGGCAGTAACTGCTAAATACCGGTCCTCATTCGGCGTTGTAACTCGGGGGCGACCTGAGCTGTAACCTCTACTCACATTACCATCATCTTGGAATCGTTGCCAAAGCCTGGAGATGACACTCTGGGCGATTCCAAGTTCCTCGGATACTTCCAGCTGGGTACGTCCACATTCCAGTCGTCCGATAATTCTACCATGTAAAAATCATCAAATGCTTCCTTTGTGCCATAACTATGCGGTTATTGCACTGAAAGGCTTTTAAAGCGCTTGTGAACAATTTTATTTCTTTGCCACCATTCCTTATATACCCCTCACCCCTCTCTTACACTCTCGTCACTGTGATGTACTATCCGCGCCATCTGGTGATTTCCTGTAATTTGCATATTCTTCTTGAAGATGTGTGTGATAATTCTACAGGTGAAATTTTTATTTTAGAGTTCAATTTCTGTGTGATTCTGAATTATCCTTAATTTATGGACATGAGTGTATATATGTATTGTTTTCGTGTCCAAAATTGAAAAGTGGTCAATACCATTTTCAATTGTGGACCTTTCCACAGAAATCTTTAATTTTTTTAAAACTTCTCGCACGAGATTTTTTATTCATAAGATTTATTTATCTTGTTTCTTTAATTTTAAAGGTAATTATTTCAGCAAATGATTTTCATTCGTTTTATATATTTTATTTTTTATTGAATTTTTGAATTTCGTATATCATGATTGAGGTTAACTCAATTACGATGCAAATCGTGCGATTTTTATTTCATATCAATCATATGATTGTTAAATAATAAATTAATCAGTATATGCTTTGAAATCTGAGAAAGTACTGTTAATGTTAAAATATACTGCTACGAAACCACTGATAGAAAGAGAAAGCTACTGCAAAATTTAAATTGCCCTGCTACGAAACTACTGAAAGCTGCTACAAAAATCCTTTTCTTTTTTTTTGGTTTTCCACCCCTGAATACTAGTAGCATCTTTCAACATTTTATCGTTGAGGTCACACGTGAATTGGAAAGAGTTTATGCCTTTATCGGTGGCATTCTAATTGCTTCGAAAACGTGCGATATTGCTCATCTTATTTGCTCTTTTCCAACTATCATGGTCTCGCACTGAAAACCCTCCGAACGCACGCTCGGTCTCGCCTTCTCAGGATTCTCCAAACTACGGCCCGCGACAGCGAATTGTTTATTGTTGCTGTAATAAGTTGGATGAAAAAACACGGAATGATAATAACTCGTTTTTATTGACTTGCTAGGTAAAGCGTAATGACAAGCATAATACGCAGAAAATTTAACTTAAGCATAACAACTAACACATAATTGAAATGAATCCCACTAACATTATAAACTAGTGAGCATCCCGCGGTTACCCTCGAGATGGTGAACCTCGGTGTTGGGGTAAAGAGTATCGCATGTGTATGTATATCGATGTTTAGAATGTATATATCCTGAATCAAACATATGATTTTTATCCAGAAAATCCCTCAGGAATGGAAAAGCTACATTAACACGAATGAAACTGCGGGGTATCCACTTGTAAAAAAAATACTAATGATTTATGTAATTGTGATTTTTCACTGACAATAGTTTGTAGTTGTGGATCAATTTTACTTGTACAAATTATTAAGAGATTGTAGTAAGCGAATTTAGCAAGCGTATGCTCGCTCAGAGCGAGTACTCGGCGATTGGTCTAGAAATTATAGATAATGGCAGAAAAATTAAATTAAAGGGTGATTTAAAACACGTTCGATTTACCATTCGGGTGAAAAGACTTGTGTGTCACATTTGCAACAAAAGCCCTTTAGTGAACGGCGATTTGAAGAAACATTTGCTCGTTCATGCGGGACCACACATTTGCGAAGTATGATTCACGAATTTATTTTGCAAACCCGCATGCTCAGCCACTCCAACGAATCCAGTCTGAAGCAACATTGGATGACACACGCCGAGGAAAAGCCCCGCGACATTTTCTTCTGCGAGTCATTTGAAAATGCATCATCGTGTCCATACCGAAGACAAAGCATGTGTTTGCGAAGGATTTTCCACACATCAAGTATCATTGTTGTCACCCACACCTGAAACGAAATCCCGCGTGCATGTGGGATTTGTCAAAAGGGATTTTAATCAGACTTACTTCTAATGAAAAAAAGGGTGGAGGGAAGTCCGAAATCTGGTGTATTACTTCTAACAGATGGGCTGAAAAGGTCGTAGGCTGACACATAGATGGCGCTACTAGTATTAAATCCATATGATTTTTAGTCAGCCCTAACCTTCAAAAGACACATGTATAAATTTGACAGCTGTTGCACTATTAGCATGCGAGTCATAGCATTTTTAGTGAAGTTATAGAACCTCTAAGCCTCTAACTGAAGATAGACAACCAAACAACCAACAATAAATACATTTTGATAAAAAAAAAAAACTCTTTCCTTCATTCATGCTCATATTGTTTTTTTTTTTTCCCACCAAAATATATTTTTTAATCAGTGTTTTTATTTCTTTAATTTAATTCTCAGAAATCCAAGTGTAAGGTTTTTCCGATTTCAAAAGATTAAGGCAAATTTTCAAGACTATAGGGTTTATTAATTTCAGAAAAGAAATTTTCAATTTATTAAAAAATTTCCTTGTATAACTAGGTATACACACTCATTATTTGTAAATATTGCATTGAAACTTTTTTTTTTTTTAAATAAATTGTTTGATTTTTTTATTTTTAAGATAAGCAGAGTACTTAGAAGATGTCTTAATTTTTATAAAAAAGAAATATTGTATTCTAACATACTCCACAAGTACACTGGGCACTTAAGAAATAAAATGTAAAAATTTGATTATTATTCAATAAACAAAGTGATAAATAAATTTTCATGAAATTAAACTAAGAGAATGTTAAAATTACAAATGTACAATCTACATAGAAGATTTCAGTCCTGATTGTCGATTGCTAAATTTAAATACATGAAATATCTTTTAAAATCCAATTGAGTGGATTCAATTGTTTGAGAATAATTAGCATCATTTATATGCTACAGGCAAGATAAATTGAACACTTAAAAATTATACTAATTTTATATGTTGTTCAAAATAATGCTTTTAGGTTTGTTTTTTTTTTTTGGAATTTTTATGCTGCTAAGTATATACAAAATGACATTTTATTCATAAATGAGCAACTATTAAAATTAAAAATTTTAAAAATCTCTTTTTCATGGAATTTTATTAACTAGCAGATTAGGAAATACTTCGCTGTTGCTAAATCTGAGTAAATGTATGAATTAAATAAATGCAATTGAAGCTCAATATCAATTCATTTATTCAATTAAAATAACATAAATTGAAATGTGTGTGATAGTTCATTTTTTTTTTCTTTTTCTTATTTCATTGCTGTTTCATTTTTTTCTTCATTTTCAGTTTGTTAAAATATTTGTTATTACTATTTAGTTTGAAATATTTTACCGTTTTGGAAGCATTGTTATATAACAACAATAAAATCAATTACCAAAAGTGATATTTAACAATTGGATATAAAAAAGTTGTATTATTTCATGAAATATATTAACACAATTATATGGCATCAAATTTACTTGCTTTACCTATATTCAGCAGCAAAATTCTATTACAATGGCAGTCAAAATGTGAAAAATCCAATCTTCACTTAACACTGTAAAAACAACAGCACTACTTATTGAATTTTCTTCAAACCACACTCTAAACCATTCCTGCCACTCATAAGGCCAAATTGTGGCAACGAAACCAATAGAGTACCATAGTTTTAAAAATAATCTGAATGCCAGCTTAAATAACTAACATGCACTTTTATTTACAAACGGTACAAACATGTTGGGTGTTTTGCTTCCGTCTGAAACAGGATGCATTTTGACATAGGAGATGAACTGGCGTTGAATCCTGGCCAACTCCCCTGCTGTCAGTGGATCCATAAGGTGAACCTGATTAGAAATCAAATACACATGTATAACTCACAATATTATGGTAACAGATAAAAAAGGCATTATACATGAGAAAATTGGGATGGAATAATTTGTCACACAAGATATAGATACAAGATATAATACAAGATCTGTATATTATATATACAGATCTTGTATATATAATATAAGATTTATAAACACAAGAAAAAAATTTATCAAGCTATACGAAAATAAATTAAATCTAATATCATCATATCTAATTTATTTAAGATATTCAATAATTTTTTTTGAACATTTTCCTTTTTAATAAAAATAAGATAATAAATGTTCAATGTTCATAATATATTTTAATATTTTTTCAGTTATTTAAATAACATAAATAAAACTTCTCATATTTTAAAATGTGATTGATGTGAGAAAATGTTCTATATGGAAACATTGCTATTGTAAGTATGATTTATGTCTACAATTATTCTGGGAACATTAAATTAAAATGATGAGGAAAGAATATATTGAGGTTCTTAAATATTGAGTTATTTTTGTTCAATATTGCAAAATTGCTTGTAACTATAGGCAACTAACATCAGGCACTGTGATAAAATCACCAGGTGTACAATGCCTTTGAGCACTCAGAATACTCTTCACAATTCCTTGAGTGACCTTGTCAAGGTCATATAAGAAGTTGGTGGCAGCTAAAGGTTGCTGAAGAGGGGAAAATACAATTTGATTATTTAATTTAAAACAGAAATCAATTATATTTAGCAAACTAGTTTTTAAAAATATAAGAAAAAATTTATGTTTTTAAAACAATTTTTTAATATGATTATAACATCTAAAAGTATGCTTATGGATTCCCACATGCATACTATTTCAAGATAATTAAGTTCATTAATAAGCCATTAGATATTCTTATTATATTGTTTTGATTAATAGTGTCCTTTTAAAAATACTAACAATGGAATTGCACCAAGTGTAAATCGTTGATTTTGACAATGGTATTGTAGAAAATATCTGGCTGTGGGAGTCAGTGGAACCATGTATTAGAATGCAACCATTTTGGAGATGTTGATTAATTTATGTCACTTAAACAAGACTACCCACTCTTGAATCAGCAGAAATTGGTAAAAGAGAAATTAGAAGATTTTGTTTCTTTCTTCTAATGTTAGACACTCAATATTAGAAAGTATCCTTATACACTTATGTACAGATTTTCTATGAGAAATACACAAAGTCCATAGTTGAATATTCCTTAACTCAAAAACTTGTCAGATATTTAGCTAAATGTTTTATGATATATATATATATATATATATATATATATATATATATATATATATATATATATATGCATTTAAATATATGACTATGATGAAGGTGAAATATTTTTAACTAAAACAAGATATTTTTATTGTATCAGATATTGAACTTTTTATTTTTAAATTGCATATAATGTTTATTTTTAAAAAATAAATGAAACTTTAATCACCTCTTCAAAAAAAAATACAGTTATCATTGCATTATTTATCTCATTTTTGCATGGACTCTATATTATTAAAACAATACAGAAGCAATATATATATATATATAAACCTTACAAAAGGTAAAAATTATATATAATTTTAAAAATGCCTCTCTCAAATATGCTTATATGTATGAAGTTAAACAAAACATAAAATATTTTTATAGCATATAAGCGCTTTTATCAGATAGCTTTGAAAAAAAAAAAAAAATTGAAAAAAATTTAATGACATATATTATAGAAATAATTTTTAATGGCTAATAGATCTATATTATATAAAAAAAAGATTCAATCATGTGCATGTTTGTATTTCATACATAAGATACAAAACAAAAACAACTAAAAGGCTAATTATTTTTCATTTTTATCTTTTTTTTTCCATAATGTAAAATTTAAAAAAAAAAAATCTGTCACAATTTTTATTAATTAAAAAACAGTTTTTGTTTTTATTCTCAGACATAGTTAATTAAGACAAAATAGAATTACTTATAGATCAATTTTTATTTACTTCAGTTGTTTTTCACATTTCAGAAGAAATGAACAAAATAATTGTTCAATTTAACTATTTTTAAAAATATGACAAAAATTAAGTCTGATATTAGATTTCAGATATGGTGCAGCATCATAAACTATGTCATACATAAAGTCAAGGAATTATAGAGAAATATGTTCAAGAATATGAAATTTCTTTTTTTTTTTAAATTTATGTAGTAATCCAGATAGACAAGGAAAAAAACCCAAAGCAATTCCAACACATATTTTTTTTAAATATATAATTGATTCTTACAATTTGAGTGGACAAATTGGGGGAGGAGCTCTCCTCCTATAAAGAGCTCCCTCAATATCTTCAAGAGGAAGTTCCTCATCTTTGTGCACAATGAAAAGAGGCGAGTCCCACCTGTTTCGGGAATCTGGAGTCTCATATCGCTGGATGACAGCTTTGAATCTTAAGAAAAGTAGAACAATACATTGAAATCATCATTTTTCTAACATAATATAGGTTTAATGTAGAAGAAAAGCTATGTATCTTAACTTTTTCCTAATATGCCAAATAATATCATTAGTTATTGCTCAAATCCCAATAATTTAAAAAAAAAAAAAACATTGTCCATAGCATTTCTTCAAGCTACACGTGCCTCCTGGGTAGTGCTAAATGCGTAACAGCGGTGCAGTCTTGCTTATGGCATAAAGATGAACTGTCTCTGTATTGCCGACTGCATTAGAACAACAACTGTAATTTTCTTCTACACAACGAAGCATCAGATAACCTACAAGTATAATTCTGAACCCCAAAAAAAATTAAAATCTTGCATATTCCTCAATGGTGTTTAATTTGACATATCATATACCAATTAAGTCTGTTTTTATATTCATGACATAAATCCATCAAAAATTCTTTAATTTTAAAGAATTTTTTGATACCTCATTAATATAAAAAATATTGTTATAAGCTTGGGATAGAGGAAACCCGAAAGAAACAATGCATTTAAGAAATAGGGTTAAATCAAACAAGATAACATTTTTCTGACAATTTATAATCTTCATACTTGCAAAACATCTTGATCATTATCCCAATTAGTAATTTGACCTTCTCTAAATCGTTTTAAATTTACTTTTCATTCCAAACTGCCCCCCCCTCCCACCACCACCGTTAGCACATACCAAAGTAAGATACAAGTTGGTTGCATTTTGTGTACTGAATAGACTTATTTTGTCTACTTATCTATTTACACTCCCATCTGATATCCTCAACTATTATGTTTATTTATTTGTGTATAGAAGATTATATATTTTTTACTCACATTATGTTCTGTCATTTTTTTTTTTTTTTTTTTGTTAAAAGTCATATTATAAATAATGATCTTAACTGTTTTAATGAAACTTCTGAATACTAAAAGGCCCACAAATTGTAAGCAGCTTCTTATAATCCACACCTCAAAAGTCTAAGGTTTTTTTAATATATAATCCTTGAATAGCTATGAAATTATGGTACTATGAAATACAATAGAATGTTAGCATATAAAGTTCACTTGCATCTCTTCACTATATTTCTCCGGTGAGTTACGATTCTCATTGTAAATCCAGCAGTCAGCAGGAAGTAAATCACAATGGATCTGAAATAAATTGAAGATTTATAAATATTACAGAATTATTTGTTGTAACTAGCAATTATATGTATTTAATAAACATAAATGGATACTCTTTGTTTATAAACATGTAGTATTTTTTTAGTATCATTTATAAAAAATAAAATTGTAGTAGTTGATTTAAAAAGACAATGTTCAATTTCATTTTTTATAAGTTCTTAGATGATTCAAGAACTGCTGTCACTTTAGAAAATTCAAAGCTGTAGATTAATTAAATATTGATTTTCAGCAGTGAACAATTATTTATTACTTCTTAAATAATATTACAAATTTCAGCTGCAACTAAAGCCATGTTACTTAATTTTCAGTTGTCATAAATAAAAAGAATTCCACATTAATGAAGATGTAAATTTAAATACAGTTCTAATATTGTATGTCTATTTTTAGAAAGATAAACAATAACTACACATTTGCTATGCTACATAAAATGTATTTTTAACACATACACACACAAAACTCATTTGTTCTACATTAAAAAAAAAAAAAAAAATCCAAGTTTACAGGTCCTCAGTTGAATGTTTAAAAATATATATATAATGCATTGCTGCATAATGTTATACTTTCAAAGAATTATCAAAGCAAAGCATTTTTAGTATAATTTACAAAAGCCAAAAGAACTATGGCTGATTTAAAAATACAATGTTCAATTACAATTTTTATCAGTTCTCCGATGATTCAAGATTTTTTCATATATTAGCAAATCAAATAATGAGATTTATTTCATCTTGGGATTAAAAATATCTACATAAATCAAATTGTTGTTCTAAAAAGCAGAATTTATTTTCTTTTTATGAAATAAAGTCATTTTCTTCTATGGCTCTGTAGATTATTTTAAATTGATATAAATCTCATATAATAAAACAGTTAAAAATGCAAAATTTTTGTCAAAAACAATTGATTCAATGTAGATATGAATGCATGGCCCTATGATGTGATATGTTATTTTTATCCTGCAGTCCCAATATGCGATTTCTGATATAACAGGAAAGTCAGCATGCCAAAGTAATTTCTTTTAGAATAGCCACATTTAAAATCTGCTATTTTATGTCTTCTACAATTATGTTATTGATGAACAAGATGTGCATATTGAACTTTTACAGCAATAAAAGTAAATTTTTGTACATTTACATTATGTTTGTTATTCATCAGTTGAAATTTTTTTTTTTTATTTTCATTTCTAGTATTTCAAATACTAGCATATCAAGTTTTATAAATGTACATTAATTATAAAAGTTCTAGAAAACTTTAAGTGAGGTGAATTGAATTATAACCATTAGTATAAGTCTTACAGACTTGTGTGTATGTGTTATATTGTACGTTTGTAGTGCCAATACGGATTTCAATATACTTTTTGTAATAAGGTAAAATTGTTTATAATTATTACATAATTCATGTGTAATGATAGTATATTTTACGAGAGTCACTTGGAAGGATGTATGTAATGGTCACTACCCCTTACCGGAGATGAATCCGATCTGTTGAAAAGACTGATCAGTTTTGGAGGAAGAAGTCTTTTGCCACAACTGTGATTGAAAGTGATATCCCTTGAAGTAGTGTTTTTTTAGTTGGCGGTTAAGAGAGAGACAGTTTATCAAGATTTAGTTATCTGTGCTGAAGTATTTATTGATGGGGTGTCTCTGGCGCACTGAAACAGATTCCTTTGGCGATGGATATGTTGATAAACAAGTGTTTTGGAAAAACTGTAAAAAAGAACTTGTCACCTCTTTCTCCTGATTAAGTGTTGGCAATCCCCCCCCCCATGAAAAGGTTTATAGGTCCCTGGGGCAGATTTTCTAATAAAATCCAGTGAATGATGAGTGAAGGGGCATGTGGTCTGGAAAGACATGAAAATGAATGTTGGAGACATCAAAGAACATCAGAGAAAATAAAGACAATGAGAGAGGTGTTCTCTGGAGCTGGCTGACAAAAAAGAAAAAAGACGCTGTAAACCAAAACGGGGAAGGCAGAATGAATCCCTGACTGTTGTTCATCCAGCAACTGAATTTCACTGCAGTGGAGGACGGGTCCACTACACACAGGAAATGTTTGCCTCCGAAAAATATACAGCAAATTAGCAAAAAACCCTCTGGCTGCCGCGTCTATACATAAAGAATCTACACATCTAACCTCCTGATGATCGGCTTCCCTTGCACCTGATTCTCGTAAGTTTCATAAATTTTTCCATAAACTAAATAATAATAATAAAAAGCTCCACTTTGCCAGCAGTTGTGGCATATGCATTAGGAATGGTTTTGGGCTGGAGATCATTGTATTTATATTATAATGAGATGTAGGGACACTCATAATTTTTAATGCTAATTGTTATTATCTATATTGTAAATATATTATATTTGAGCAATGATATAGAAATTTATCTGTACTAATATACCAGTAACTGTATGACTCATTTTAACTATTTAAATTGTAAATATTAATAGATACATTTTTATTAAAATCATGAAATTTGCTTTTAATTTATTTCATTTGTATGAGTTTCCTTTTCCAACTTGCATAAGTCTCTGAAGGCATTCGAACCAGTAGGTTTACATATAGTATGGTTTATTACAGATTTCTAGGTATATTTCTTTTTAATGGGTTATTGGAGAATTCTTAATGGTTAATGTGTGTGCTGGGTAGATGGTTTAGTGTGTTATTTTTTGGTACAAGTTATTGAATATTTAAGGGTTTTAAGTTGTGTTAAGTACACCACAAAGTTATTTCTTAAGAATAATTTTATTACAAACCACATTTTAAGCCTGCTATTTTATGTCTTCTACAGCTATGTTATTCATGAACAAGTTGTGCATATTGAACTTATACAACAATGAAAGTAAATTTTTGTACTTTTATATTATGTTAGTTATTCTTAGTTGCAATTTTTTAAATTTTTATTTTCATTTGTAATATTTCAAATAGTAGCATATCAAGTTTTGTAAATCTAAATAAATTACAAGTTCCAGAGAACTTTGCATAGTTGTCAATTTTATAAATTATTATATATAGAACGTTTTAAATAGCATTGCTACTGTTACATCTTACAATAACAATTTCAATACATAAAATCATAGGTGGGAAAAAATGGAAATGATTATATGATTAAGAAAAGAATTGCTAAACTCACCACACAATGAGTTGTTTTACAGCTTTTATTTAAGCAATATAACTCATATCTGTAACCTAAAAGAAATGTTAAAAATGTAAAATATTACAATGCTATTATTAAAATTTCAAAAATTATAATTTGAAACAAAATTTGCATGCAACAAAAGTACATATATAATGAAAAAGTATATTAAAGCATTAAAAAATAAATATTTTTCAGATTACATTTAATTCTTTAGTAACATATTTTCCTTTTCCTTTAGTACAAATCAGAACTTATATAATACATTTTAAAATTTATACTAACCTTTAATATAATTAGCAGCATTTAATATAACAGTTGTGTCTTGTTATAAATATCTGAAAAACAAAAACCTTTTTTGAAATTTTTTTTTTTAAAATTATCTAACAGTATCAATATTCAAATTTTGCACAAGTTAACACAATTGGGATAAGAAAAAAAGGTTTACTTCCATAATATTCAAAACAAACTTCTGTACTAGAATATAAATTAATTTCTGTATGATTAGGGATTGATTAAATGTTATTTAACACACTAAAGAAGAAAAACTGGTCAACGAAGATAACACATTTCTTTAAATTGGAGACAATACACATAAAAAGTAATAATATTTGTTTTTTTCTATACAATTATCACACAATCTTTAAAATTTCATGATATCCTTTTAAAAAAATTTCAGGACAAAATTACACTAGTATACAAAGAATATGTTAAAAACCAGTAATTAACTATAAAAGAAAATTAAGAGACTATGTACACTTTTAATATATATTTTTAGTAATTATGAATCTATTTTGTATTTACTGATATATAATGAGAAAGTTTCATTAATCTTTTAAGTTTTGTTTTGAACTAGTTTTATTATGAAAAGCAATTACATCAAAACATTTTTGCTGGAAAACAAAGCTATTTTCATAGGTTTCTCAAGCTTGTTCATGCTTAATAGGAATAAATATATTGTATAAACAAGAAAACAAAAGAAATTGCTATCAATTAAATATTTCAAAACATATCAAATTATTATAAAGTTGTATATATTAAAGCCAAAACCTAAATATCACAAAGTGGCTAATATTGTTAATAAAATGCCCAAAGCTTGAAATTCCTTTTTCAGACATAGGCCAGGTTTATAGAGCCACTTTGCAATTTAGCCAGATTTCAGGTATTGGCAGTAACGTAAATAAAGGTTAAATAAAAAATTGTTATAAACATTATTTATTTTATCAGATAGCTCTCAAGAAATAAAAAATTAGACTACCTTTCATTACAAAATAAAATTTTCCATTTTTCTCAGACAGGATACAGCATGAAAGAAAGTGACCAGATGTGTCCCTCCTTAGTTCAAGAATTGTTCAGTTCATGATTTTGAAATTTGAAGTTCAAATATTAATAAATATTATGCTTAATATTTTTTTCTTTTATAATGAATACAATGAATCTTTTATAATGCTACCCATGTATACACTTTTTTTTTGTAACACTACCAATAAAATTACACACTCATGATTTGGAAAATTAGATTTATTATTTTTTTTAAACCAGGATTGGTTGATATGTATCACTTGGTATAAATCACAATATTAATAAATTTATATACATCCTACCAACAAAATAATGAATGATCCGTAAAATATATTTTTAAGTAACACCAGTGAGGTCTATTGCTGGACACTTAAAAGTATTTAATATATACACTGAAGAATAACAAACAAAACACCATGAAGAAATTATTCTCCCATCAATAAACATTTTTTCAACTTCTTAATTTATATTTTAACATATGTTTACTAACTTTCAATCTAAACATGTTGAAAAAAAAAAAAAAATACAGTAACAACAAAAACAAAGTATAGAATAATAGATTTTCTGTATATAGATATGTTGATCAATTTTTAAGTAGTCCTTGCAGATTCAAAACTATAATGCCACCTTCAAAGAGACATCAGTAACAATGTGGCTATAGAATGAGAACTCCCTTTCAGGAATCAAAAGAAAATCTTCCAGGATATGTCATAAGAAAACTCAAACATGATTTAGACAATTTGGTTAAAATGGGTATTTCCTTGCACGAAGACCATCTTTCTTATTAGCAACAGCTGACTAATATTTACAAATATCAAAATATTTCCTATAATCTTATATTTCTTTAGAATAATCTTTGCACATAAATATTGCATACTCGGACTTAAGATTATCACAGTCCATGTCATCTTCGATGTGAACTTTAAACATTTGTTTTCCAATGCAACTGAGAGCATATTTATTTATTTTTTTTTTTTTTGGGGGGTTATACATCATATCTCTCAGTAATGGGTTGGAAAAGGATAATTTTTGCTGTAGACATTCTGTTATTTTAATGTAGCAGTTACAGATAACATACAGAAAATGTTTATTGTCAGGGTGCTTTTCTCATGAGAGAGACATTCTTTGCTTTTCTAATAATTTCTGGTTTCAAAAACTTAAAAATTAAGTTTCTTAAGAATTCATTTTACTTATCATAAAGTACACGAACAAAAGGAGCCTTTTTTAAAAGGTGGTAAGAAAGGGTGAGAAAATATTGGCCATAAAAACAACAAAATTAAGGTACAATATATAGCATGGCATTTTTTTTTTTTTTTTTTTAAGACTGCAAATAAACCTATCACTATGTTTGAAGTTAAAAATTCTAAAAAAATTTCTTTAAGACATCAAGTTTCCCAAATATTCTTTCCATACTGACTCAGTCAACCATCTGTTCTGAATATATCACCACAAACAAATGATCGCTAACATCTTCTAGAATATGTTAGCTTCTTGATAGTCTTCCCTTCTTGCAGGTGAAAGTTTTAATATTCGAAACATGAAAAGGACAAAACGTTTCACATCACAGTTCAATACAGCAATAATTTTCTTAAAAGCATTAAGAACTGTATGTAAGCTGCAAGTTCCGATGCTTATACAGTAAGGTTACCTCACCATTCAGAAGTTAAATGCAAATGCAGCTTCTTTTGAAAGGAAAACTGGCATTCCACATTCTGGAGAAATTGATGTAACTTTATTTATTTAGGTAGGATTACTTTTTTATTAGAGGTAGGATTAAGGAACTTCTCTAAAATGATATTTAATGGCCAAGGAAAAAAATTAGTTTGCTTTTAAAATTTAAGAGTGGTGCAATTTTGTGACTAGCGATAGCGGCTCTTTGAAGTGTGTCTTGAATATGGAGAGTGAAAAGAAGTTTTCTGTCAAAAATGACCCCCAGGTACTTATATGTATGAACGAACGGTAATGGTTCGTCGAAGATTTTGATATTTGGAAGAGCAATGGTTTTGACTTTCTTCGTGAAGATCAGGCAGGCGCATTTTGATGTGTTGACTTTTACTTTCCACCTTGAAAGCCATGTTTCAAGATGAGTGACATAATTTTGGAGGTTCGAGATGATGTTCAGTTGATTAAGGTGCCTGGAAATTATTGCAGTGTCATCCGCATACATGGCCGTGTGAACATTAGCCATGCGCGGGAAGTCATTCACATAGATGTTAAAGAGCAGCGGCGAGAGAAGCGACCCTTGCGGGAGACCACTGGCGATTTCTCGTGGTGTAGATGTTTGGTTATTAACTTTAACTCGGAAGTGCCGATTAGAGAGAAAAGAGTGAATTAAAAGTGCGATAGGTGTTGGAAAGTCTAGTTGCATGAGTTTGAAAATTAGACCAGTATGCCAGATCTTATCAAACACTTTCGCGATATCTAAGAAGAGTATACCGGTACTAATTTTCTTTGAAAAACCGTCATGTATGAGTTCGGTAACTCGAACGAGTTGATGGGTTGTGCTGAGGTTTTTCCTGAATCCAAATTGTTCAGGAATTATGATGTTGTTGTGAGTGCAGAAATGATTTATTCGTGTTAAAATGGCGTGTTCAAAAATTTTACTGAGGCTGCTAAGAAGAGAGATGGGTCTGTAGTTTTGCGGTCGATTTTCATCGGAACCGCTTTTTGTGTAACGGAGTGATGATTGCCGTCTTCCAGCAGGCAGGAAAGTGAGAAAATTTAAGCAAGTTATTAAAAATAATAATAAGCCATAGAATGTACTTAAGAGGGAGGTGTTTAATCATGGCATTGTTTATGTTGTCTTCGCCTGGAGCTTTGTTAGTTTTTAATGAGTGAATAAAATTTAGAGTCTCCGAGGCGGTGATTGCATTAATGTAATTTGCGTGAGGTTCGTGTAAATAGTGATGTGCAGCCGAGATAATTAAAGTGTCCGTAGAGACGTGGTTTTGAGTCGGATTTGGTGAAAATTGAGTTCGCCAGCAGTCTGCAATCAATTCGGCCTTTTCCACTGGTGAGATGGCAGTCTCTCCTGAATCCGAAGTGAGAGGTGGGATGGTGGTGCCAGTGTTTCTTAACGCTGCTACCTTTCTCCAGAGTGAGGTACTATTGTCCGAAAGATTTTCAGTAAAACTCGACCAGTTGTGGCTGTTAAAAATAGCAATTTGTTTCTTAATGATGTTGGTTAATTTCTTTAGAGATTCCTTCAGAGCTGGATCCTTAGAACGCTGCCAGGCTTTGCGAATTTTGTTCCGGTTGGTGATGTTGGTTCTGATGTAAACTGGTAATTTCTTTCCTGGCTGGCCGAAATGTGGTCGAGAGGTCTTGTCCAGAGCGTCCGAGATTGTGTGTGTAAATTTTGCAAGAGCGTGTTCTGCATCTGCAGTGGTGTGTATTTCCGTTAGAGGCAGCGGAGTGTGGTGCAATGTAAAATTGTAGTTATACCAGTTTGTGATTTTCCGCTGGGTGGATGTGGCTAAGTTGCTGTGTAATTGAAGTGTAACTATGACCGGAAGGTGGTCTGAGTTAAACTCGTTAACTACCTCTATGGATGTGTTGTACGGAATATTCCGTAAAAGTGCAAAGTCAATTATTGAATTCCCATATCGAGCTTGAGTGCTAATGTGAGTATGGGAGTGTGGTGCAAAAATTTTGATGTCCTTCCTGGTTTTTAGAAATTTGTTGAGAACAATGCCTCGTTGAGAGTTACGCTGATTATTCCAGGCTGTGTGTGCGGCATTAAAGTCGCCCGCTATGATAGTGTTTTTGTTGGCCTCAATTAGTTTCTTCAGACAAGTGGTAGGTGTGAATTTTGGTTTGCAATAGGTAGATACAAAAGTGATTGGTGGCGTGTTTTCTAATTTTAGTTCTACCATGGTGTGTTCGATACTTCGAAGCTCTAGACAAGGTTTTTGATGGTGAACCAGACTGTTCTTTGCATAGATACAAGTACCTCCATAAGTTCTACGCGTGGCATTATTTGGTCTGTCAGTTCTATATAGAGTGTAATTTGGAATCCCCGGCGCGTAATTGGTGTTGAAAAAAAGTTTCTTGCAGCATAAAGATGTCTAAATTTTGATCAGTAATAAACTCTTGTATTTCTTCGAATTTTTGACGAACGCCGCTAGCATTAAAGAAGCCAAATCGAAGAGACTGCAGGTTATTGTGACTAGAGCGATTGAATTAAAAGCCGTGAAATTGAGCGTGATAATGCTCGAAAATGACTAGCGCCTTTTCCTCGTCCGCCTCAAGAGCACGTAAGGTAGGCAAAGCCGACCTTATTGCCCGGAGGAGAGCGGGGAAATGAAGCGTTTCGTCGTGAGCGAATTGAGAAAGAACCTTGAACAACTCGAGAGCGGAATCAGATAAAAGTGCGGGCTGACTACAAGCCACTCCCGTCGGGGAGGAGTCGGTAAGTTGGCGGAGCGCGGTTGCGCGGCGGGCTGATTGTTTACTACTTGCGCGTAGCTGAGCGCGCTGTTGACTCTTGTGGGAGGATGCGACTGAGTCCTGGCTTTAGAAGTCAAGTTGACTTGAGGAATTTTAGAAGTTACGTTTGGAACATTGCCAGTTGGCTTTAGTAGAAGTGTTAAGTTGTTTCCGTTTTGGGAAACGAGGACACTGGCGCCAGTTCGCCGCGTGGTTCCCAGAGCAATTGGCACATTTGAGTTGCCCGGTTTCCAAGTCCGGGTTGCAATCTTTGGCAGCATGATTGCCAGAACATTTCACGCATCTTTGCGGGAGGTGGCAGGCCTCGCTGCTGTGCCAAAACCCTTGGCATCTGAAACATTGGGGGGGTGAGTTTCTTCCCCTGTATTTCTCAATTGACACTTTTGTGCCAAAGAGCTCAGTAACTCCATAAATCTCTTCAATGTTCAAGCAGTTAGCTACTTGAACATAGAAGAGAGGCATCGGTTGTTTATTCTGAAACTTAGTAAGTTGCGTGAACTTGACTATGCTAAAACCCTGGGCTTTAAGAGCCTCGATAATGGGCTCATGCTTGGTGCATGAGGGTAATCCCCGGACGACAATTTTGACCGGACGGTCTTTCTGCAGATTAAAGCACTTGAATTCAGCGCCTTGTTTGACAAGGGCTGCCTTCAAGCGCATATGGTCTTCCTCATTGTCAACGGTTAGTTTAAGGAAGTTGTCCCTAGACTGGACCGATTTCATAGATGGGGCCGCGCGTCTGTAGATCGCGTTGTTTGAGACCCAGTTAGCGCATGGTCGGACAAAGAAAGGCGGAATCCTCAATTTGCGCGGTTGCTCTGGAACGGAGTCATCAGTCACATCCATGGTGTTAGTAGAAATGTTAGTAAATTTTTGTGTTACTACCTGATGGCATAGCAGGAGTGGCAGTAGCAGGTGGGAGAGTAGAGGTAACTCGACGGATTAGGTGTTTTGGAGGGACCGTAAAGCCCTGAGAGTCCATTTGACGTTTACTACCTCCTTTTCTCGGAGGGACATTTTGTGAGTGCTGAACACTGGGAGCAGGTTGTGAAGTAGGCACATTGTCAGCAGACTGTGCTGTAGATTGTTCAGCATCAATGAGGTGTTGAACCTTATCTTTCAGGTCGTTGACAGTCGCTGGGACTTGGTTCGGAGTTAGGTTTAGCTTGCTGCAGCGGGCGAACATCTCGTCAGAGGCAGCCATGAAAGCAAGTTCATACTGTGCTGCAAGCTCCGGGTTGCCTTTACAGGCAGCAGGTCGGATCCAGTCAGCAGCAAGTCTGGCTTTTAATTGTATGATGTGGACCAGTTCCTCAGCGTGAGCATAGAGGTAGTCGTCGGTGACTTCGGTCATGGTAGTTGCGGCAGTGGCCGGTGGTTCAGGAAGGGGGGTCGTCTCGGGAAGACGTTTTTGCTCATCACCCGTGGGAGATAAGTCCATCGTGTCCTGCGTTCCTGGCGGTTCTTCACCCTCAAAATTACCGTTCTATCTCATTACTTAGTAGCTTGAGCAAAATATTCGAATTTGCGTTACTTAAACACCTGAATCAGCACTGCGATCTGCACGACATAATTATTCCTGAACAATTTGGTTTCAGAAAGCAATAGGAACCTGACACCAATTTTAGGTTGACTGAGCTGATTCATGACGGCTTTAACGAATGCAAATCTACGGGAATATTATTTTTGGACGTAGCCAAGGCCTTCGGTAAAATTTGGCATAATGGCTTATTATTCAAGCTCATGCGACTTGATTTTCCACCCCAAATTGTTAAGATTCCTTGCTCTTACCTACAAGCCCGAGCTTTCTTAGTCAGAGTAGATGGAGTTACTTCCTCAACCAGACCAATAGAAGGGGAGTTCCTCAAGGGTCGCTATTAGCCCCCGCCCTTTTCAACATTTATATTAATGATATTCCGAGAGACGCTCAAACCTCTCTGTTTTGTTATGCTGATGATACGGCGATAGCCACACAGAACAAATCACCTCAGCTTGCTGTTAAAGACCTACAATATTCAGTTTATAATTTAGAAAACTGGTTAACCACCTGGAAAATTAAAGTTAATGCCACGAAATCTGCCTGTATGCTATTTACTCGGAAGATCACATTTTCTCCATTAGGGAGCGTCACTCTTTTTGGCCAGCCCGTCCCCTGGGGAAAAACTGAATTTAGATACCTGGGGTTGTTTCTAGACCCAAAATTATCATTCAATTCCCATATTAAGAACACAGTTGCTAAAGCAACTGGTGCAGTATTAAACTCCACTGTGTAATTTCTCGAAAGAGTAGGCTTGCTATCAAACACAAGCTTCTGCTCTACAAGTCTATCATTAGACTTATCCTGGCTTATGTAAGTAGTCCTATTCTGGGCCTCTACCTCCTGACAAATATAAAGAGACTCCAGGTTTTCCAAAATAAACACCTGGCTATGATTGCTGACGCACCATGGTTCGTTCGTCGTAAGATCATCCATAGAGATCTAGACGTCGAACCTATTCCATAATTACATAATCAAAATTTCAAAGAATTTTCTTGAAAAATGTCCTCAGATTAGCAATGAGTTAATCCGTCGACTGCCAACCTATCACCCTAGGGTGAAAAGCTCACAAAAAAGACTACGGGCAGTCTACGACGTCTCCTATGAGTGTTTTCCTAAACTTAAGAAACACCATGTGTCTGTTACTCTGAACAATCCAAGCAGGAGTTCTGGTAATGGGGTGAGCCTTGCTCATTGAGAGTTATCTCAATGAGTATCTGACGATTACTTTTGGCTTAAAAACTAATTGTTATTCCTTTAATTTTGACGAACTGGCGCAGAGGTAAAGATTCGGATCTTTGACCGCGAGGTTGAGGGTTCAGATCAGAACTCTGTTCCTTTTCTATTCCCTTTTATTGCTACGTTGTGCTTTAACTTCATTCATGACTTTCCGACTAGTAATTAAGTTAGGTTTTTATTTTTTTATTTATCGTTCGCTTTTTTTTACCCCTTTTTTTTTTGTAAGGAAAATAAAAGGATTAGACATAAAAAAATTATAAAATAAAAATAAAATTTATAAAATCGAAAACCAAACAAAAATTATAAAATTGAAAACCAAATAAAAATTATAAAATCAAAAAAGAATCACAGGTTCTGTGATGGGTCTTTTCTTTTGTGGGGACTTGTTTAACCATTTTACCTTCAGATGCTCCTATTAGCTCCACCGTTCAGCATGATTTCCCAATCAGTGATTAGTAAACAAAGGGTTGGTTGGTTGGTTTGCGTTTTGAAATAGTTTACGGCATCGACAACTGGTCCCTAATTGTACAGAATTTAAAACTTAACTTTTAAATTCTTTTATTTTTTATCTTACTTTTTATAAATAGTATTTTTTTTTTGAGTACCATACTTAATTTGAATTTTTAGAAACATTTATCTTTAATTTTTACTAACATTAATTAAGCAG
>BPLR01011355.1:0-47890 GCA_021605095.1 Caerostris extrusa | reverse complement strand
TAAATACGGATTGGACGATTTCTTTTTATTTGCATAGGAGGTATTTGTATGCTTAAGAGTGGCGCAAAGCAATCTTGAAATAGAAGTAGTTATTGAGGAATTTATTTCTTCTAACTACATGAAAGAAGAACTGAACAAAAAAAAAATTTCTCGAAATCACCTTAATCCTAATATTACACCGCTTTTTTTTTTTAATTCATCAGATTGGTAGTTAATAATTTTCCTCACTAAAAACTGCTCAGACATTTCTAAATATTTCATATAATTGTTTCAAAAAAATGTTTAAATAATCTAATATATTACTGAATTCTTAAAAATAAAATTATAAGTAATTTAATCAACCAATTTTGCAATCCAATCGATTCTTGCAATGGTATAAATTATAATAGTAATTAATGCTTATAATGCGAAAAGGTTAAAACATGTTTCACCCTTTTAACAATAAATATTTGTGGTAGATGTGTCGATTATTTGTGTAGCTGGTACTGGGTGGTCGAATCGAGTCAAAAGTTCAGAACACACAGATTTATTTTTTACAAGCACGTAAATACGACGTTAGCACTACAATAAACTATAAACACTATTTAACACAGGTGTATCATATTTAACGATATAAAACAAAAGATGAATTGAAGGATTCCACTTCTAACTCTCTGGATAAGAGATTGTAATTCAACGCCAGTTGCGCTTTGCGTCCTCTCGAATGAGAGACTCTATGACAACTGACGATTTTCTGTAAACCGCAAGGGGCGCTCTTGAAGTACGCTGGAGGAACCATGGTTACATAGTTTTATTTTATGCGATTTTTCAAACATCTATGAAATTTTCCTAATAATTTCAATACCCAAAACTTAAATTTTTTTCATCTTACAGACATTAATGCTCTTCTTTTTTGTGATTATATTTTGGTTAATATTTATACAGGTAATCAAGTTCTTATAAAACATTTGTGCAATTTACATTTTGCCAACATAATTGTTCAGATACATTTGTATTTTGTATGCAAAAACATTGATTTTTAAAACATTTTAAGGATCTGAAGATTTTCCAAAATTATCCTGTAAGGTTATTGATAGATATTTAAAATCCTTTATTAGATTAACAAAATAATAAGAATTAAAAAAATTGATTCTATATTTTTTAAAAATACATACACTTTGAAGTAGATTTTTTAACACTTTAAAAGAATTATTATTTTTTGACAAAATACTTCAAAAACAAATTATTATTCCGCTTTTTTAGAAAATATTTGTCCTAAAAAAAACTTGTAAGTGTTTTGTTGATAACAAATGTAAACACTTCATATTTTGAGTGGCAATAAAAGATCTCTTAAAATAAAACAAAAAAAAAATATATTCTCAAGATTGTTAAGAGACAAAACAATCCCCAAACAGTAAAAAATTGTTTAATTACTATAGTGTAGCAGTTAATTTAATTGTAAAAAAAGTTTAATTGTTAATTATAATAGTGAAAAAGGTTAATTCAATTAGTGGGAAGCATTATTTTCAAAAAAAAAAATATGCAGAATTGAAACAATAACACTTAAAACAATGTTTCATATTTTTTGAAAAGATGATATTAGAAACACAAAAACAAACATAAAAAATAATTAGCATTTTTATTTCAGGTGGTATTTATATAGATCAATATTTTATAGATTGGATCTGTATAAAAATGTGTATAATTAAAAATGAATATAAATTTATCTCATTCATTTCATGAAAAAAAAATAAATATTCCTTAGAGAATGATTAAAATCTTTTATTTTTTAATCGGTCCAACTCGTGGCTAAGTGGCAACGCGCACGCTGATGAGTATTAGGCGGGGGAGGTTCAATCCGCTAGCGGCATTGCTTGTAGACACTGTTTCAAAAACAAGGAGACTCGTTGCCGCTTATGTTGTTCAGCGTCTTGCCTCGTTAGTCGGAGTAATACTACACCACAACATATCAATGTGCCTAGAGCTGAGTTTTCCTATATAGTTTGGGAATGATGTGGGTGAGAGAAGTCTAACTGGGATCCGTGACGCTAATACAGTCGTATGGGACCAGGACTTAAGGTTTAAAGTGGATTCCGAACCATTACAAACATCCATGGTAGGGCCGGGACTGGAACCCGAAACCTGTGGCATCGAGCGCCATAGCGCTAGACACTTGGTCATTCAGGCCCACGTTAGTCGGACTACTTTGTGGGAGTTTCTGGGTTTTCTCTCATACGATACGCAAATGCGAGATAGTTCCCCTAAAAGTCACTGCCCTCCTTCTTCAGCGACTCGGATCCAAGTCAGACTTCTACCTACGGGTGCTCCATCACAACACCTGACGCTTTTCAATCCATTCATGAGACCCCACGGGTTCTTGGGCTTGGTCTAGATGTTGCTGTCTATCAAGTGGGATAAGAAACAACAATTTTTAATCAGTTTGGATATTCTTTTCAGAAAATAATGTTATATGACAAAGATAAGCAAATTCGTCTCTTTGTTAAATGTCTCTCACACTAAAAATTAAAGTCCGTCTTCAATTTATATCTGAACTTTTTGTACTGATTTGTTTATTTGTTTATGTCTAGATATTTTGTTATTTTCTAAAATAATTATTTCAATGTGTGAAATGTATTAATCGAGTATTTTTTCTTTATGTTACATATTGATGAATAGGAGTTTCTATTATTCGCTTTGAAAAAAAGAAACTGTAGGCTTGAGGATTTAAAAAGTCTTATTCATATTTGTGCTTTTATTGAAGATGGATTTGAAATTTCTGACAAAAATACTCATTGAGAAAAAAATTTTTGGGCATTGATTTTTTAGAGATGAAAGAAACGACCAGCCATTGCAAACATGATACAAATCTATTTCTATGATTTCATTTTAGAAACTCGTGCAAAAATCAAAATATCCCCACTTCAAAAACAATTGATATAGTCTTATTTCAATTTTTGTCACAACATATTATTATGAGTCTTTGAACTCCGATGAAATACGTGAAGTCTACATATAGTTCACATCGGTATCTCACAAAATTTTTACGAAAACCGATAATAAACGATGTTATAAATAGTATTTAATCACTATCTAAACATATATTTCACTATCTCAGTGCACTGAAAAAAACAAAGGTTTGTTCTTTAAATCCTGTGTGAAAAAAAATATTGCATATGTTTTACAAAGGTCTTTATAACCTTGAACTTCTTTATCAATGAGGGAAACATTTCTGTTTCTGAATGTCACATGGGCCCATGAGCTCGTTTACAACAGGACCACCACTTAGATGGATAAACATTGGTCTCTGGAACCACTGGAGTATGTCAGGAGCATTTCCCAAGATACTCCTATCTAGTATTTCATTTTTTTTCAGTCTTCACAAACACAGTGGCGTACATTCTGGTATTCTGATGCTCAAACCAGGGGTAAAGACACAAAATGTTCATTCAATGAAACAACATTGGCCTTTGGATCCACTGTGGTCAGGAAAGAGCATTTTCAAGATGTTCTATTTAATAATTTCACTTTTTCCAGCCTCCACAAACACAGTGGGTTGACATTCTAGTGTTCTGAGCATTCATGACCATCCCAGGAGTAAAGAGAGTAAAAGTTTCCTTCAATGAATCAACATTGGCCTTTGGTGCCACTGTAATCTAGAAAGATGCCAAGATCTAGAAAGAGATCCGAGATGCCCCATCAGTAATTACACTTTTTCCAGCCTCCAAAAAATACAGTGGAAGACATTCTAGAGTTCTGAGTTCTCATGCTCATCCCAGGTGTAAAGAGAGAAAATTTTCATTCGATGAATCAGTGTCCTTGATGCCACTGTATTCTGAGAGAGTATCTTCAAAATGTCCTATCTAGTAATTAAACTTTTTGCCACTCTCCACAAACACAGTGGGGGACATTCTGTTGTTCTAATTTACCATCCCAGGCATAAAGAGAGATCTTTCATTCGATGGATCAACATTGGTACCACAGCAGTCTGGAAACGGCATCTTCTAAATACCCCATCTAAAAATTCGCTTTTTTTTTAGCCACCACAAATATTGTGGAGGCTGGTGACCATTCAGATTTCTGATTCCGTTCTTATGTTCAGATTTGTCATGCTCATCATTGGCTTAAACAAAGAGATTTTTCCCAAGACTGATTCACTGTGACTTTTGCTGATGATTATTTTATGCAACAATTCAAGTTGGATGCAAAATGATATTCAAATGTAGCAGCAATAGAAGTGGAAGTGATATTCAAAATAAGCTGATGTACTTTGACAAGAACTTTCTTCCCTGCTCTTCTTCCTTAATTGATGATGCATCACGTTCATTAAAAGTTCTTTGTTAAGCTTATATTTGTTGAATTCTTTATATAAAAAAGCTACTTAATTGAAAAAAATGGTATTTCGTAGAATAAACACTATTTTATCATTCCAACATAAACAAGCGTGAACATACTTAAATCATTGTGATATCCACATAGTGAGATATAACCATAGAACTACGAGGTTCAAGATACTGGATAAAGAGCAAATCCTTTCCAGACTATCTTCAAATACCATTTCTTGTAATTGATCACAAAGGATCTCACCTATAAAATAAATGTAGGGAAGTGGAGAATATCCGAGAACATTTTTTCTGTTACATTTGTGGTTTATTTTCCACTGCATTTTTTTAAATTTTTCAGTGGGTAAACAGTTCAACTATTAGACAAAACTTTTTTTAATAATTATAATAATGGGAAATTAAAAACAGTGTTCACAATTTTTAAGATAGTCGAAAATAATTTCAAAAATTAAATGCGAATATTTACAAATTAAAATTCAATAAAATGCAATTTTGAGTACTAGAAAACATTTTTTATTGTACTGGTTTTACTATAATTTACAATAAAATTAATTCAAATTATTATTTTTGAAATTATTAGGTTTTTGTGTATTCTATGTATATTAAAGAGTTAAAAGTTTTGTTTTTAATTGTAAACAAGTAATATAAAAAAAAAAAAAAATTAAGTCAATTCCTACTTTTTTTTCACTCTATTGCAGAAAGTCCTTAATAAATAATTTTCATTCATTTTTATAAGTTTATCTGGCGGCATCTATTGGTAGATATATGCAACTTAAATCTAAAAATCTAAAAATCTAAAATTAGTTAATTAAATTTAATTACTGAATTAATATTTGAAAAAACTCTATTCACATCAAGTGTCATCACTACAAGTTCAAAAAAAAATGTATTTGAACTTGAGTGGATGAATAAAAAGTATTTTATGAACGATTAAAAATTTGAACATGATATATATATAGGGAGAGTGTGAGTTAATAGAAGGAATTAAAAAAAGAAGAAGAAAAGCATTGGGGACTAACGCTTTGGTAAATCGTATCATATTAGAGATTTTTTAAGAGATCACAGTTTTAGAACAAAAAATAATAATAAAAGAATAAGATTGCCTACATAAGATGATCATTTATACGTGGTTGTAAATAGATTCAACTTTGAATTTAATTAAGTAAATATTTGTTTTAAAATAAATAAGTTCTTTCAGAAAACAACATTTATAACTTTTACACTCATTAAATTAAATTAACTCCATTATAATTTTCTTTTTTTTTATTTGTTTCTTACAGTTTGATTAATTAGATCATTGTGAGCTAGAAACCCACAAAAAGTTTCTCTGGTTGTTTTATCAAGAATGTTTCATTAATTATTGCTTTCTTTGCACGGATGGCATAAATAACCTTGATTGTAACGCCGCGATGAAACTTTCAATGTCTGTCTAGTTCAGAATATCGTAAATCCTTGTTCCATTCACTTGCATGTCAGACCAATTTGCCACCGAATTAAGACCCACAGATTCGGAAACTCAGCCGACAGCTATTGATTACTTTGATTAGAACTGAATGCACATTTCCATTTCAAAAGTTTCAATCGATGGGGAACTATATATAGTATGTAAGTAAGGATAGTACGGAATTAATTCCAAGAAATAGTGTCCTTGCTTATTAGTTTCAATTTATTTATTTGGTCCAGAAATTTACAATTTGTGGTAATTTATTTTTAAATATATCTTTGTACATAATAGAGTTTGATTCAATAAAATTCCTCATTCACTTTCCTCCTTATTGAGTATTGAATTTGAATAGTTTAGCATAACTGTTTTTGCACATAAAGTAAATGTTTCGTTTTTTATCTGTATCCTTGTACCATAAAATATCTTTATGGTTTAAAATTATTAATATTAATACGAAAGATAAGAGAGCTAATAGAAATACGTGTTCTATGTGCAGATACTAATGCAAGGCGATACAAAATACGTAAATTTATATTTTTAAAATTATAGATGATGTTTTGGGAGCCTGATAGCCGAGTAAAGGGATGTCTGTGCCGCTGGTTTCGGGTTCGAGTTCCGGCAGTGCCATTGGTGTTTGTAGTGGTTCGGAATCGACTTTAAACGTTAGATTCTTTCTAATGTTATTGTAAGAGCCTTGGGCGTGGGACTGACAAACCTACTCCTTAAAAAGAAAACATCTCCTGTCCCGAAATATGCCAGTAGGCAGACAGCCTTGTTCCACCATGTGACTGTTGCGCCTTTGAAGAAGACGCATCATGTTTTTAGTTTTACTTTCAAACACTTGATTCAAACGTTGTTTTTTAAGTACAGGTGAAATAATTCAATATTAAAAATGACATATATGTATCAGATTCATTGTTACATAGGTTACACTACTGGGAGTCCGGCTACATTGAATTCACATCGTAGTATTGAGATTTGGAACAGGAAGATAGCACTTCTAAGGAATTTGCAACCTCCTTTACTAGCAGATTAGTTAGAGTTACACCAAAAAATGAGTTTATGGCCTGAAACTTGCCTCATTAGACGTATGGGAGAAAAACCCAGAAACTCCTAACTCTGGGTTAGGAGTTTCTGGGTTTTCTCCCATACGATACACAAATGGGGGTAGTTCCCTCTGAAGTCCTATAGGAAGGCACTTCACCCCTTATTCAGCGACATGGATCTAAGTCAGATTTCTAACTATGTGTGGTCCATCACAACAGAAGTTGCTCCTTTCCTTCCATGAGTAAATTATTCATGTGATGCAGGACACTGAGGATTAGACACAAGACTCAGCATGTACTAGTCTCCAAGTCCCTTTATACTCATTTAGCAAAGTTCAATGTGAGTACCTGAATTAGTAGCATGTTTACGTATCCCGATCCCAATAACAAAAGGTAATTAATAAGGTTCTCAATTGTTTAAGAGCAAGAATATTTAAAAACAATTATCTTCCCAGCTTGCGGCAACATAAATGTATTAGTCCAACATATTAAAGGTTTTACTTTTCTTTATCTGTTGACCTTTCCAGAAAATATCTATTCATAGCAAATAGCTCAAATATCCTTTTAGAAATACATTGTTCACATAAACTTAATGTTCACATAACACATTGTTCACATAACACACGCAGTAATTAACTGAATATTTTAACTAATTGTTATTAAAATTTCCATATCGCACAATTTTGTTTCTAATAAAATAATAAGAATTCTGTTAATTATTAAAATTCATTTATCATATATATATATATACGAATTTTCTGAATTCTACAATATCATTTTTAAGATCTATCTATTATATGCATATTTTCATGGAAGACTTGCATCATTTTAGAATATTTATCATAAAATATTCTCAAGTAATAACAAGTAATTTTCTTCATTTTGTAATTACCTGATCCTTATTGTTTTAATTAACAATTTCAAAAGCTATTAAAGTTATAATTTTTACATAAATTGCATTTTTTTTTCTTTTTTTTGCTAAAAATGATTTCTGGAAACAATTAGGCTGCATTCATAATTTAAAATTAGTTAACTTCAAAACAACATTGAATAACTTAAAAAAATAACTATAAATATTCTATAACTGTAACTAATATTATAATGATTCTGATCTATTCTTCCACCAATTTCAAAATAAATTTAGAATCAAACTGTAGAGAAGTGGTAATTAAATCTTGTTTTAATTTCAAACAACAATTATAATTCATTGTTTTCGATAATAACACCCTTGTTTTAGAAATAATAAAATAATAAAATATTCAAACAATTTTAAATGTATGATGTCTGAATAATTATTTCAGTATTATTGTAATTTGAATTTAGATAAATAGACTGTTGATTTTGGTCGGTTTTAAAATCAAGTTAACTTGAACCTATAATATCAATTCATGCTGTAAAAAAATAATATAAGCAAATAATATAAATTTTTAACATATGAAAATAAGATAAGCAAATAATATAAATTTATAATGTATAAAAATAATATAAGCAAATAATATAAATTTATAACATAAAAAGAATAAGATAAGCTAATAATATAAATTAATAATATGTAAAAATAAGATACGCAAATAACAAAAATTTATAATATATAAAAATAATATAAGCAAATAGTATACATTTATAACAGATAAAATAATATAAAGAAATAATATAAATATATAATATGTAAAAATAATGTAAGCAAATGATATAAAAGGAACCTGATGACCGAGTGACTAGAACTCGGGACCACGGACTTCGGTTCGAATCTCGGTGGGGCATGCATGTTTGTAGTGGTGCGGAGTCCACCTTAAACCGTAGGTCCTGGTCTAATATGACTGTTGGGCTTAGGGCTGATATCCTTAAACCGTAAAGAGAAAATATGTCCTGTCTCGAAATCTGCCAGTAGACAGATGGCCTTGGCCCATTATGGGGTTTGTTGAGTCAATAAAGAGGAAATAATATAAATTTATAACATATAAAAATAATCTAAGTAAATGACATAAATTTATAACAAGTATAATAAATAATAAAAATTTAATTAGTAAAAATTTGTTTTTGTTTTGTGAACATTAAAAATTACGTCCTTTATATGTTACAATAAGTTACATTAAACATTATATTAAAAATATGATCTTTACGTTATAAAAATTATTTTACATTCATAATTTATAGAAATTATTTCACTTTTTTTTTTTAGATAAATTTTTGTTGTTTAGAGATAAGCAAATTTATAACTTTTTTATTGCATCTGCATTAGATCAAAACATTGTTTTGTCAAAAGTTACTATATTTCTCATTTGCAATATCAGAAAAGCAGTTATATAATACTAATATTTTAAACTAACTAAACTGTTGCTAATATTTTAAAATCAAATTCCTACATTCCTGTATTTTGGTTACTATAGCAACGTTAAGAGAGACTCTAAACTAAATTAATGACTTCATTCGCCATTCATAACGTAATCTGTTTAATTACGCGCCCTCATAACATAAAGTAATAAGGCATAACTAACTGGTAACTGGGAATTACGGTTTTATGAACACATTAACGCATTATATGGGAATGACCTAATTTCAGTGTAATTAATTAATCATTAGAAACGAGCCCTAGATTTATTTATTGCAAACCTATAAAATTAATTTTAAAAGAAGCATTTAAAAATAAACTCTATTAAGATTTGAAGTGTGCTCAAAGTTTTTACCTTTGCAGATCCAACCAGGAAAACCTCTGCCCCATCCCCTACATTCTTTAACCATTTGTCATCATTAATTATGATGAGGGTCGGTATGACTTTTTGATTCAGTTTAATTTATATTAGAAAAATTAGGAATATTAGTAAGTTGTAAAGGCCTGATGGCTAATTGACTAAAGACCTGGCGTTCGGTGTCAGAAGTTTCAGGTTCGAGTCCCGGATGTGTCATGAATGTTTGTAGGGATTCAGAATCCACTTTAAACTGTAGGTCCCGATGTAATATGATAGTAGAGCGTTCGGCGTAGTGCTGACACCTCTCCCCCTTAAAAAGAAACCATCTCCTGTCTCGAAATCTATCATTAGTCAGATAGCCTTGGCGCACCATGAGGCTGTTGCGCCAAATAATGATGATAATGATAAATTGTAAACCATCTATTCGCATCAATGATGCTCAAAGTTTTACCTTTGCGACTTTCCCCTCACATCCCCAGGGAAACCTCTGTCACATCCTCACACTTTAACTACTTGTCATCATTAATTATGACGTCATAGGTTTTCGAGTTCGAGTCCCAGCGATGTCATGAATGATTGTAGGGATTTGGTCCACTTTTAATTGTAGATCCCGATGTAATATGACTGTAGATCAGATGGGAGTAGTGTTGCAACCCTAGCCCGTAAAAGGAAACATCTCCTGTCTCGAAATCTGCCATTAGGAAAAACGACCTTGGTCCACCATGGGCATGGGTCCACCCCAAATAATGATGATGATGGTAAATTGTAACTGTATTCGCATCAATGGTGCTTAAACTTGTTACCTTTGCGTCTTTTTCCCCTCACACCCCCAGAAAATCTCTGCCACATCCCCCATACTCTTTAACTACTTGTCATCATTAATTATGACGTCATAGGTTTCGGGTTCGAGTCCCAGCGATGTCATGAATGTTTGTAGGGATTTGGAATCCACTTTTAATTGTAGGTCCCGATGTAATATGACTGTAGAGAGTTGGGAGTAGTGTTGCAACCCTAGCCTGTAAAAAGGAAACATCTCCTGTCTCGAAATCTACCATTAGGAAAACGGCCTTGGTTCACCATGGGGCTGTTGCGCCAAATATTGATGATGATGGTGAAATTGTGACTGTATTCGCATCAATGATGCTTAAAGTTGTTACCTTTGCGTCTTTCCCTCACATCCCCAGAGAAATCTCTGCCACCATACTCTTTAACTACTTGTCATCATTAATTATGATGACGGTCGGTATGATTTTTTTATTAAGTTTAATATATATATTAGAATGATTAAGAATATTAGTAAATTATAAGGGGCATGATGGCCGAATGACTGGCGCTCGGTGCGGTTTCGGGTTCAAGTCCCGGTGGTGTCATGGTTGCTGGTAGTGTTTCGGAATCCATTTAAGCCTTGGGTACCGGTCAATATGGCTGTACAGAGTAGGGCTGATTACTCATCTCCTTAAAAAGAAAAAAATCTCATGCTTCTTAATCTAGCAGAAGACCTTGACCCACCATGTGCTGTAATCCTGTTCAAATTGCTACTAATTGTATGGATATAAGAATTAGAGACGGTTAATTGATGTTAATTTTCATTTACGACGTTAATAGTTAATGCTAATATAAATTAATGATTAATTTTACTCGTTAATTTTAACGTTCTTTGATATGTGGTTAATTTATGTGTATGAATACTATAAATGAGTTGTAACATAAAATATAGATAATTCTGGCTCTCAGGTTTTAGGTTCGAATCCCGGCGTTGGCATGGATGTTTGTAGTGATTCGCAATCCCCTTTAATTTTTTGGACCTGGTCTAATAGGGTTATAGAGCATTGTCTAGCATAGTCTGACAACCGTACTCCGTAAAAAGGAAATATCTCCTGTCTCGAAATCTGCCATCAGCCAGACGGCCTTGGCCCACCATGGGGCTGTTGCGCCAATGATGAGATGGTAAATTATAAACTAAAAATTGATTATTTCAGTTATTATTATTATTACCAGCAGCCATTAACTGTTTTAAATTGCGATTATAAGTGATTCATCATCATTTTACGGGGTAGGGTTGGCAGCCATATTAGACCAAAATCTACGATTCTATTTGCATTTTGGGGCCTGACGACTAAGAGACTAGCACTCTGGCGTTCAGTGCCACAGGTTTCGGGTTCGAGTCCCGGTGGTGCCAAGATTGTAGTAGTTCGGAATCCACGTTAAACTCTTGGTCCCGGTCTAAAAAAAGACCGTAGAGCGTTGTACGTAGGGCTGACATCTCTATCCGGCTTGGCAGACGGCCTTGGCCCACCATGGTGATGTTGTCCTACTGATGATGATTCTAATTGCTTGGGAACTAATGACAGTGTCTAGCGCTCTGGAGCTCGGTGACACAGGTTTCGGGTTCGAGTCCCGAGGGTGGCATGGTTGTTTGTAGTGGTTCGAAATCCACTTTAAACCGTAGGTCCCGGTCTCATATGACTGCAAGTGCGTTGTTTTGTTTGTTAGTCTAAGTTTAGTTAGTCTTCAGCCCTCAGGGTTCCTCGATAAAGTGCAGCTGCATAGTCCTAGCCATGACAACGAGGCCTTCCAGACCTGGTGTAGGCTTTATTACACTAGGACAATTAGTAACAACAACAACATTTCCATTTTTTTCCACCTACACTAATTCCATAAACTTATATCAGGTTATACAATGCTAAATAAAACATATTTGTTTATGTTTGCTCTATGTTTCCTTAAAGTTTGCCACCTCAATCTGACCAACCCTGCATATAGCCGCTGAACAATCAAAACTCTTGCTATTCATTGATTATCATTATGAATTAACTGAATAAAATATTAAAGTTATTGTCGTATTTAATGGCAAGCAAGAAAGATCTACAAAATTTTCGGTACTAAGGTAAAACATTCTAGTATCATTGTATTAATATTTATTAACTGATTTCATTCTGTGTTTAATGTGTGTGTATTGTGATCCGCAGGTGTCCTCGGCACAGTGGGCAATGAGCTGGTGCTGGCGATGTTCTTGAGGTTCCGTGGCCTCATCACCCCCACCTCACTGCTGCTCATCAATCTCGCAGTTTCGGACCTCGGTCTCATCGTCCTCGGATTCCCTTTCTCCGCATCTTCCAGCTTTGCAGGAAGGTGGGTGATTGCTCTATTATAAAACATTTCCTCTATTATAAGGTGTTACATAAATAATCATGATCAAGTTAAACTTTGGATAATGGATAAATGGGAAAAACCATAGTCTCCTTCCATCTTCAGGCCCAGAATGAATAATAATTGAATCCATCATCATCATATTATTATTATTGGTTTCCTCAAATGAATCCCACTTGGTTTGAAACTACATCTAGACGATAGTCAATGATCATCGTCACTAGCGGTTTGCAGCAATTGAATCCCACTTGGTTTGCAACTACGTCTAGACGATAGTCAATCTCGTCCCATACTTTCGCAAACATGCTTATATTATCACAGCCACAGCAATGTCTCTCTCACCCACAGTTGTTGTAAAGAGCGCCACATAAAAGGTATTTTTCATAAGCGCCATTAAAATTGGTACACACAAAATTGCTAACCTTTTTACAAACTCTTTGAGTGAAATTTATTTCCTAAATTAACTTCCATAGTAGGAAATATGCTTCTAAACATCTTTAGGCGTATTCATAGTTGTGACGTATAGGTTTGTTAGTATGAAGTTTTCAATTGTCATACATGAACATGATTGCTCATCTATTCCTTCAACAGGATATGAAGGTTTAATCCTAAAACATGTAAAAACTTTTCAAATCCGCATTTGGAACCAGATTTTTGCTACAATAATGACAAATATGTGACAAATTTAATTTTAACCAGTATCAGCACTACTGTTACAGTTGGATATATTCCTCTAAATACATATTTGGCAACATAATCTGAAAGGAACGTCCACAAATTGGAATTTGAAGCTTTGTATTCTTCTCTCTAAGCCCGTAGCATGGTGGGCAGGTGGATAGCGCTCTGGCTCTTGGTATCACAGTTTTAGGTTCGAATCCTGACGGTGGCATGGATGTTTGTTAGTAGTTCGGAGTTCACTTTAAACTGTATAACCCAGTCTGTTTAGCCCTCATGTGCACAAGATGACCGTAGAGCGACAAACCAAACCAATCTCTTTAAGCCCAATTAGACTATCCGGCCTACGGATTTATTAAGCACGCACAACCACGACATAAAAACTGAAGTTTCAGTTTCGCATGACTTTTTAAGTTTCAGACCAAATTCTCTCAGTTTACGATACGATCCATTAACTTTCAAACTGATATAAATAAAAATTAAACCTAAGATTAAACGATATCTCAAAATTCTTTTTAAGTCTTTCTTCTAAAAAAAATATACACATTTCAACAATTTATTAAGTTTTACATTAAAACAATTTTTATTTCTTATTTTCAATTCATTATTTTTAAACTCTTTTTTAGTTATTTTTTTTCCATTTTAAAACGATCGAGTGTGATATTTCAAAACAGGCTGCTTTTTCGATATCAAATGACTGCCGAAGTTTCCATGAAAAAATTCAATCTAAAAGAAATTCGAGTCGCACAGAAACAGTACATTTGTCACTCTACGATTTCTGTCAAACAGTTGGAAACGCGATTTTTTATCCTTTTTTAGCTTTGCATAAAATATCCATGAGATTATTTTTCAAAACAGCAAATATGTAAAAAATAAGAAATCTGAGTATGGCGAAGGAATGGCGCTCGGCATTTTTAACATCGCGAAAAGAATTTTATCATGGAAATTTTTTAATATCGCAGAGAACTTGTTTCTTCAAAATAATTTTTTTTTTTTTTAACGGTGAGGTTTGTCTTGATAGTGTTTGATGCGGAGCTCGTCCTCAAAAGCTAAGTTCTGCAACTTTATTCACAGATTAAAATATCCCGAAGTATTTCAATACGGAGACTAATAAATCTGATACAATGAAATTAGAAACAAAAGAGCGCCAATATTGGTTGCCTAGGATAATGTATTCGAAACTTTTTCGCTCTTATTTATCTTGGTTTATCACTCTACAGTCAGTTTTTGCACTCTTCTTCTTCATTGGCCCATATTAGACCAAGGACGTCTGCCTGTTGGCAGATTTTGAAGCAGGAAATAGTTTTCTTTTACAAGGTAGGATTGTCAGCCCTACTCCCAATAGTCATATTAGAGCGGGATATACGGTTTAAAACCACAATTTCGAACCTATTACTATTCCGAACTACTATAAACATCCATTCCACCGTCGTTACTCGAACCTGAAACCTGTGGCACCAATCGCCAGTCGCTGGGCCATCAGGGCCCATGTATTTTTATTAGAAATTGAGCTCATCCTCAAAAAATAAGTTCTGCAACTTTATTCACAGATTAAAATATCCTGAAGTATTTCAATACAGAGAATAATAAATCTGATCCAATGAAATTAGAAACAAAAGATCTCCAATATAGGTTATCTAAGATAGTGTATTCTAAAATGTTTCGCGCTTAATTTTTTTTTTTTTTTTTTTTGACACTCTACTGTCATTTTTGTTTTCGCTTTTCTTCTTCTTCATTGGCGTTTTCGGTTGGTGGCTAATTGGCTAGCGTCCTAACCTTTGGTTTCACAGCCTACAGGTTTGAATCCGGGTGGTGGCATGTATGTTGTCAGTAGTTCGAATCCACGTTAAATTGTAGGTCCCGGTCTAATTAGCTAAAGTGTGCACAAAATGACTTGCAGAGAGACAAGCCAAATCTTCAATGGTGCAACCGTCCCCTGTTAGGCCAAAGCCGTCTGCCTGCTGGCAGATGTCGAGATAATAATGTCAGAAGTCGAGCCAATTAGATGTCAGATAATCGTTTTCATTCGGCTGGGTAGGGTTGTCAACCCTACGCCCAATGCTTTACTGTCATATTAGACTGCGGTTTAAAATGTATTCCGAACCACTAAAAAATCCAAGGCACCGCCGGGACTCGAACCCTAAACCTATTGCACAGCGCAAGTTTTCGACAGGAACCGATTACACAGCACTAGTCACTTCGCCATCAGATCTCATTTTTGACCATTTTAGTATAATTAGTCAGAGACCTACTGTTTAACGCGGATTCAGAACTACTAATAAACATCCATGCCGCTGTCAGGATTCGAACCTGAAGCCCATGTTAATAAAGGGCAGAGCATTAACCAAATGACCATCAGGCCTTTCGTGTAGCTTGATGAATTTTTATTTATAAGTTTACTTTTCTCTTATAGCTCCGTCACCCTTGTCTCTGTAGAAAAGTTATTGTTTTTTTCGGTAGTAATGTTTAACTATGTTAGTTTCAGTTTAACTGTGAAATTAATCAAATGACTCAAATTGATGACTTTTATACGCTTATATTAATAGGAAAAAAAGGAAAAAATCAGATCCACCATTAACGTGAGGAGTTCGGCAACCATAGATCAAGCAATAATTAAATTTACGCCTTTTTGTTTTCACTAATAGTTTCAACTTTTTAGTGAATCTCGTATCCTAAGTCGGAAACCTTTAGAAATCTCTTAGAAATCGCATATTAAAAACATCCTCAAATGATCTAGGTTAGAATTGAACAGTTGTAACGGTCTTTAAGTGAGAATTAATGTCCTAGAGTTCTCTGATAGTTAGAACGTTTTCATGCTTTGCTTAGTGATCTCGGTTTTAAAACCTATAAGCAAATATGTCCAAAATTTTCATATCGACAGTGGATATTTTTATTTACAATGGCAGGCTACAATAAGCAAGTAAATAAAAGAACACAAGGAATATAACAAGAACAATGAGAAACGAAGTAAATCCCATAGTGACCTTTTTAACACATAAGAGCCGCTAGCCTCCCAGTAACGACCCTACACAGTAGAGAAACAAGTGCAGGGCAGACAGGAAGGTGGGATGAATCCATGTCCTCTCCCAGATTGCAGAGCATGCATTTTGGGCTTTCAAATATTCTCATTAGGAAAAGATGGTTGGCAAACAATCGTGGCCCGTCAGGAGTCTGAAAGTGGCAACAGTTTTAAAACCTGGGCTGATCAGGTATGTTTAGAATAAAGATAAACCAGGTTTTACATAAGGGCCTTCATGGGGGATGGAACTTAGAGCTACCACCTCTTTCGTGACCCCCAAGCATGCTTTTTGCCGTCTAAATGATCTACAATTTTAGCAATGGGTCCTGCCGAATTCAACACTGGATATATGAGCATTTAATCGATAGACATGCAGCTTCTTCATTGGATTTGAAGAGATGAGTGCAAAAGACAACCTCCCCTCCCCCAATCATTTCAAATTGCTGTTGAATCCATGGAACAATGTTAACTCCCCAATGTGATGTTAACTCCCATTATAAAAATAATATAACCCACATAACTTACGTATAAATAAAATATGAACAACGCGTTGCAGTGTAGAAAATTAAAAGGATAAAAATAACACATCAATTCTTCAATTTAATTGAGCAGCAAACTTTTGAACAGTCGTAGAATTTCTTTTCATTTGTTCAGTATATTTTTTAATCATAATAATATATGTAGAATCTTTTGTAACACGAAGTCAAACGCATTTTAAAAATTTCAACTTTTAGATCTTTGCCTTTATCCTATTTAATAGTAGCGAACTAATGTCTTTTTATTTTTCTCTTTATATTCTGTTCCTCGCCATTTCCGACTTTTAACCATTTTTAAATATACCACGAGAAAATTTCAATCTTCACTTCATTCTTAACAAACAGAGCAACTTTATCACACTCAACTACTTTCATAATGCTCGATTGATTTTCCGTTTGGACCCAGAATAAAAACAATTTTTTCTATTTGCTCAAAAGATTTGTTTTTCTCTTGTCACTTCGCATGAATGCATCAGTGAATTTTTCTAGGAAATTAACTCATTTTGCTCGTCGGCGGTTTGGATTTATGAATTGATGTGGGTGGGTTATAATTAAAATAAGCAATAGATAATAAAAGTTATTGATCTATTTCTAAATGCTAATTCTTAAAAATATTGCACACTCTTTTAAATTCAAAAAATGAGATGTCTTCTGTAAAAATTTAATTAATTTAAAAACAATTAACTTAATTAAAATAATTTTAAATTATTTATTATTAGTAATAATACTTATTATTAAATTAGAATTAATTAATTTTATTATTGATTTTAAAATTAAATCATTTTTTTTACAAAGATTATTTTTTTCACTATATCCATTTTATTTTTAACTATATTTTTTAATTTTGAACTTACTCATATAAATAACTTTACTATAGTACATACTTTGAAATTAGTTATTTTTACACAGTTGAAATTCCCCTAGATATGAGAATTCTAAATAAACAGAAAAATAACTATTAAATAGTTAATTAAATTATTAATAATAATTAATGAATTTCATCTTTTTACATAAATGCAATATCAATTAAAAATTTCCCTACCCTCGTTTACAAATGAGTCTGTGGCATATTTTTAATCTAAAATTTATTTCTTATAACTAAACAAAGATAAATTACCTTAGCATTTAAAAAAAAAATAACATAACATTTCAAAACAAAAAAAAAATTTAAGTTATGATTTAGCATGGAATATTATGAGCCCATTTAACGAGAGAAAAATATAGTTGTCATCAAAAAAATAACAAAAATCCATTAAATTTCAGCTTTCGTATATGATCACAAATTTTTAATTTAACATGTTGTTATTCATAACCAACGTTAAATATTATAGCAATAAATTAGAAAACGGCAATACGAAAATATTTTTATCAGCTAAATGCAAAATTATATATTAATATAATTTTTGTTATTAAATATAACCAATATTAATTATATTCATTTTCATGCTTATTTAAATATTGCAACACTTTTTAAAAACCCTTATTGATCCATTTTAAAAAGAGGAAAGTATCAAATTTAATTTCATTCCATTTTTTTTTTTTTTCAAACTTTGAATGCTAACCTTCATAAAATAACAGATTCTTCTAAACATGTATTTTTTTTCTATATCATTACAAAATAAAGGGTGATTATAATTAGTCCCACTTTAAAAAATGCTATAAAAAAAAGAATCACCCGTCACAATGAGTTCAAATTTGAACAGAAGAACATGGCGCTGTATGTGGCATAAAGAAAGCGAATTTGGCTGCTAGTGATATTTTGAATCGAAATGACATCGTATTTGGCATGAGTTGCACATTATACAAACTGTAGTGTTCAATGCTATTGATTGTTTCTGGTTTTTTAACGGAAAAAATAACTTCCAAATCATTCAACAGTTGTGACTCTATCAGTGGAAAGCCCATCCACCACGGCAAGGTCATACCAAAATAAATGGGAAAAATCGATGTTTTTTTTTTTTTTTTTTTTTTTTTTTTTTTTTTTTTTTTGAGGCCATACCGTTTTTAAAATATCTTCAGTTCAAATTTGACCTCAATGTGACGAGTGGTTCTTTTTTTTATACATTTTGAAAGTGGGACTATAATTATAATCACCCTGTACATAAATATTAATACCCACTCAGTATTACATTTAAAACACCAGAAATTATTAACAGGAATTTATAAAAAAATATAATTAGAAAGTTGATATAAATCGAATCACAGATGTTATATTTTTTATTTTGACGGTATTATTGGCATTATGTAAATGTGCCAACGTTTCCTTCTATGAAATTAGAATGCTTTCTCAGAAATCATCAAAAGAAATTACGTTCATTTGAGCTATCTTTAAGAAAACTGACAACTGTTCCTGGAAGAAGTTTGACGATAATTAGAAAATTTCGAAACATTTACACCACTGTATAATAGGATCGATGAACTACCGTCTACCCTTATAAACTCAACAATATTTTGGGTACTGAAGAATAGTGAATCAAGTGTCTGTAAATAAATATGATATTAAGATAAAATAGCTATTGTCAAATGTATGATATCAATAAATTTGTGTTTGACTTAGAATATTACAAAGTAGCTCAAAATACTCATTTTAATTCATTTTTTTTAAATGCATGATTTAACAGGTGGGGTTTGAAAAGATAAAAAAATGAAAAACGAGAATACTTAGGATAATCCGTTAAGGAGTCAAGAATGATAACAAGCAATCAATAGTTGTTTTTAATTGTATGTTTGACTGGTGGTCTTCCAAAAAGATTATAAACAAGTAATGCAAAAAAAAAAAAATTAAAGTCAATTCCTACTTTTTTTTTTTCCTATAGCAGAAAAGTCCTTTACAAGTAAAGTTGAAATTTTCCTCTTACATATGGCGCCATCTATTATTAGATACATGCAACTTAAATCTAAAAAAAAAATTAAATTAATTAATTAAATTTAATGAATGAATTAATATTTGAAAAAACTGCTATTAACATCCAGTGTCATCCACTACAAGTTTAAAAAAATATATTTGAACTTGAGTAGATGAATAAAAAGTATTTCATTAACGATTGGAAATTTGAACAATATATATATATATATTGAGAGTGTGAACTAATAGTAGGAATTGAAAAATGAGTAACGAGAATATTTGGGATAATCCGTTAAGGAGTTACCAGTCTTTTTTTGTTATGTTGCATATTATTAAAACTAAAAAAATAATGGTTAACATCATTAACGAAATTTTAAAAAATGCTTAATTTTATTTATTCTGCAGAATGATGATGTGCAATCGATGATTGTTTCTAACTGTGTTGTCTTTTTGCAGGTGGCTGTTCGGCGACGGTGGGTGCCAGTGGTACGCATTCATGGGTTTCTTATTCGGCTCGGCACACATCGGCACCTTAGCTCTCCTGGCACTAGACAGATACCTGATAGCTTGCCGGATTAGTCTTAGTAAGAACCGCCTGCTGCTCTACCTCGCTGCCCTGGCACTGCTCGGCACGGAATACCATTCCTCCGGTCAGTCGTAGATATCCCAGGTTCCTCTTACCCCCTCCGTAACCCCAGTTCAAAGCATGGTGTTGGGAAGGAACGAACGAAGAATGTTGTAAAACCAGAACATTTTAATTTTTATTTTAGTAGAACTGCTTTTAATCACATTTAATCCATTTATCATGTTATAATGAAAGTTCTGTCTGTTTGCAAAGGATAATTGTAGTACATGATAACACCCATTCAACTTCTAGCCATGCATGACATAACATTGGATCCTCTATTATACTGTTGACAGAAAAGAACAGTGTCTTGGTCTCATTAAAGACTATTCTAACAGCCTCGAAATAGCCTCCATTCAAGGAATAATCTTATGTCTGTCTGGTGATATACGCTCGGAAATGTTCATTAAAACTAGTTTTAAACGAACATTAACTAAGCTCATAAATTGCTAGATGACAATCGGACAATAGCCACTGAAATTTAATATCAGCAGATAAGGCACTTAAAACATTTCTGCATGGCATGAAAGGAGTTATATTTCAGCAAAACTATGCCAAATACCAAACTGCAAAAGTGGCTAAATGATCTCCTAGAAGAATTTAACTTGGAAACAAGTATTCCTTCACCTTTTCTCTCGACCTTGCTACTTGAAATACTGTCTTTATAAAAGTAGAATAACTTTTCAATACTTTTAATTAATTTTATTACAGAATAACTTTGCAATACTTTCGTTGACTACAAGTTAAAAGGTTAAAATGAAGCAGGATTCGTTTCTCAAGGCAAAATTCAAATAAATTTTATTGAAAAGGAATCGAAAAGCTGATGGGGAAATAAATCTTTAATGAAAAGAATGACTATGACTATCTTAATTAAATAAATATATTTTTGACTAAAATTTATTTCAATCTCGAAAAACGGACAGAACTTTCGTTATAACTCCATAAATGATGTGGACAACTTGAATCAAATGAGGATACCCAATAATGTTTCTTTCAAAATGCTATGGCGTTATGCATTTCTATGAGTGTTTTGATACCAAGCAGAAAATTAAGGCGTATGTTTTGTTTTTCTTTGACTATATTTAATATAGTTTGATAATATATAATTATAGCCTACAAAAAAAATAAATTTAAATTGTTGAACTGAATAAAAGTCGATAATAAATACAGTTTCGAAATAATATAGCAGAAAAAAATAGAACAAATTTGAATTAATTGTAATTAGTTGAAGTTTACTATTGTACTCTAGTTTACCATTAAACTTAATTATTGTAAGCTAGTTTCCAGTTTAACATAAATAATAAACATTTCCGATCGCTTTTCTAACCAATAATTGTACATAAATGAGTATTATCAACTTACAAGATTACGAACTTTATAAAAAAGGGGTTTTTCGCAATTATTTATTAATCATAATTTTGAATGTTATTCAAGTATTAAACACGATGAATTAATTCATGCCTTTTTAAAAATTTTAATTTTTTTCTTACAACAAGGACTTTAAAGAATATAGTATTTTAAGCAAAGACGACTAATGAAAAACTTTTGACAATATCTGTTTTCCTTGTATCCGACTTGAAAAATATGTATAAGAAAATTGAAAAAAAAAAAACCATTTTATTACAATTTTGTAAACATTGGAGAACTAATTTCAACAATATTTTTAAGAATATTATTTGAAAATAATTTATATTTACTGAAACCTAATTATATGCCCTTTCGAAAAACAATTTATTGCAACTGATCCAATGTTAACAAATGAAAATATTGCAGTTACTTTATATCATGTATTTCAATCAACAAACCTTCGTTTCAGTGTATAAAAGAAGAAATCTACAATGTGATTCAGGTTATATTACCTTACTCTCAACAACTTTAAAATTGAGATAAACATTCGTTTTATACTTGCATATTTAAAAAGTATATTTTATACTACATATTTGCATATTAAATTTACATTAATACTGTGTCCAAAATATAAGACCAATTTTCAATTTAAAATTCCCAGGGGTAATGAAATTTCATTTTTTTTTTTTTTTTAAGTTGCTGGCACTGTCCTTGACATCTATGTGAAATTTGTCGTAAAATATTCATTAGTATTTGAGTTACGCTTGGCTTTGTGAGACGCTAAAGCTGATTCCAGCGATTTTTAAATGTCTGAATTAATTGAACATAGAAGTTGCATAAAATTTTGTTTGCGGAAACGTATAGAATGTTGCAGAAGGCATTTGGTGAGCATTCCTATATCGCCCTATGGTCAACCATCAACCTCAACCGACGAAGCTCACGTCCAAAATATTAAAAGATTTGATGCTTGCAAACAATCGATTTACCATTAGAGACTACTGATGATGTTGGAATTTAGAAAGGATCGGTCAATTCCATTTTGGGCCTCAAGCGCGACAAATCTCGTTTGATACCGAAAATACTGAATGCGCCAGCTCACACTACATTGATTCTTCGTGATTTTTCGCCAAAAATTAAACCCATAATATTCTACAGCCACCGTATTCACACCGTGCGACTTCTGGAAATTCCCTAAACTCAAAAGACCACTTCGGGAACAACGTTTTGAGTCGACTGAAGAGATTCAACGTGGATCGCCGTGCGCCTTGAAGACCATCCCTGTCGATGATTTTTAGCATGCATAGAGGATTGGAGAAAAAGTTGGCATAAGTGCATTGTGTCCGGAGGGGATTACTTTGAAGGCGATGAAATAAATTAGGAAGAATAAATAATGAGTTTTTTGAAAAAAATTGGTCTTACTTTTTGAAGACAGTAGTATGAAACTACTATTCATTTCTCCGCAACCACGATTACTGGATACGAATGATAATCAAGGTATATGAATTCAAAGCAAAAAATATCCAATAGTTAACAAATATGTACATGAGCACCAAATGGTGTAGCATATATTTTATTCATTAGGCCCAGTGGTGTATTGAACAGATCCAGTCCCGTTTTTTTCAATTCTTTGAAAACTTCTTGAAAAGAATAATAATTTGGACTTGGAACTAGTATCCAGTAATTTGGACATCAAAATGAAACGGGAATACAGTAATAATAAAGGAAATAAATTATTCGATTTACATTTCAAAATTATGAGTAGAGTGTCAATAAATATAAATAAACGAAGTGAAATATTAATTTGGGAAAATAATGGTATTCTAAGAACTTTAAAAACTTCCATCTAGTCCAACATTTATTAAAATTTTTTTAAATCTTCACCTTCAAAGTCAAATTCCGTGTGAAATTAAACCTAAATTCATAAGTCTCAATTCGAATTCGTTGATTCTTTTTTATTTGTTCAATTTATTTCATTTCTATAAAAAGTGTCATTTTCAACAAAATCAACTATTCACTTCCTCTCAATTATAAATTTATAAACATGTTTTTTTTCCCTACAAAAATGTTTATCCAAATTCATCAAAAGCGATCCAATTTTAAAACGCATCTTTCAATTAGGAATAATAAAAGTAACACTTAAATCAAGAAATGTATTTTTAAAAGTTGCTTGATTTTAAAATCCTGAATTATCAATATTTGAAGAGATAAAATTAAGCGTAAAAATTATTATCGTAGATTTGTTCTGTTATTGATCTGAATGAAATTTGTTATATGATTGAAAAAAAGCTTTTATTTATTTTATTTTTTTTTCGTTTGTAAATATGAAATTGGCCGTATTCAAATTATTTTTCGTAAGCATATACTAATATTTTATTTACATAAAGCAGTTTTCAAATATTATTATCTTTAAAAATTGTTTACAAGTCTAGTTTTAATCCCAAGTCCTAACAAATGTAAAAAGTTAAGCAAATATAGCAACATTATGACAAATGTAAATGATGTTCGCAAAACCAGAATGAAACTATAATTTTCACTATAGACAGGAAAGAAATGTTTACATATTTAAATTACATAAAATTCTACATGGAATTTAAGTCAAGATATTCTTTTTTCAAATAAAACTATTTTAATTAACTATTTTAAATTTTAATAAAGTTGTAAAGTTGTAGTTAAACAAATATAAGGCTGTTATCAAAAAGCCTTAATAAAAAATGCATTAAAAGTCTTAATAACCTTTTTTAAAATAGTTATCGTGAAAATACATCTTAAAATTCTCTGAATAGGCAAAATAGTGCTGAGAATATCCTGTCACTCAAATCGATTAGTAGATATTTGGTATCGTGTATAATGAGGAAATTAGCGAATGTCTGTGTGACATTCGCAGGTCAAAAACATCTACCATGAATTGTTCCATCGTGATGGGTGATAGACGACGAGCTGAGAAATGTCTACTCAATAAAGAGTGAGGGGAGCCGACCCTATCCCCCCTCCCCCCCGTTGACGGATTGCTGTTTTGTTTTTTCTCTTCTCTGAAGGGACTAAATAGGCCTGTTTTCAAAATGAGTCCTTTGTAGTTTCGTGAATTACGCCATGTGATAATTAAGGTTTGCCCCAAACCAGGTGTTTAGATTTGTCGTAGACTCGAGAAATCTGAAAATCTCCGAATTTGGAGGGAACTACACTTGTCTATCTAATTTATATCCTTAATTACCATCTTTTGTAAATAGAGTTCTGTATATATATATATGATATTTGTAAATAAAATTTAAAATTTAAAGTGTTCTCATGAACCTGAAAGTGGCCCTCTTCTAAAACCGTTATAAGTCTAACATAGGCCGAGATATTACTTTGTCAAAAGTTTAGTGTGTAATATGGTATAAGCGTTATGACATAAAAAAGTCAAATGAAAATTTTAAACATCTTGTATTTAAATGTCGTTATTTTTAATTATTTCCTTGAAGATCGAAATCAATTCAGTTTTAAATGAGGTATTTTCGATAATATGTATACAATTTTGTAAATTAATTAATTATTATTTTTTTTTTTTTTGCGCAAACACATTTCTCTTTTATCTTAAATCCTGTAAAGAATAAAAAAATGAAATTAGAAACGAATCATAAAAGTTGCTTCACCGAAATGAGTAAAATTCGAATTTACCAAAAAAAAAAAAAATCAATAATTTTGGAATTTTTAAAATAGAGAAATAATTAATTCCATAAATAAGGAAATACTTTCTGAAATATTTTGATCTTTATTTTGAGATTAAAATCTTTCCTGCAAATATCAAAGACAAATTTTTCCATCTGTTTTTAATTTGTTCCTTTAAAAGAACTCATAATAAGTAAATGGAACATTGTTTTTCTTTACAAAATAGATAACTCCAAAATGCATACGTCGAATTAAAATATATTCTTTTTTTTTCTGAACGAATCGGGCATGATTCAAATCTGAATCTTCATTGCCTTTTTCATTTAATATTTATGAGTTTCTTTCTTAAATTGACTTTTTAAAGACATCGAATCCCTTCTCCTTGATATTTAACTGCTAAAAGTTTGTTTCTTTAGAATTAAATATTTATTTATATGCATATAGAGAATGTTGAGTTTCGGTCTTGTTCAATATTTTCTTTTCGATTTATTAGTAAAAATCAATTCAATTTTTATTTAATTTCCTAGATTTCCAAAGAAGATATATGATAATTTTTTTTTAAGTTCGTCAAGTAATTAAAAATTTTATTTTTATTAAAGACTACTTTAAATGTTTTTAAAAGATGACATTTTATGAAACATAATTTTAAAAAAAATATTGGATTTAATATATAATCAAAAGACATTAAATGCAAATGTAGTTATTTTTGTGACAAATTAAAAGAAATCAATTTGTAAAAATCAAAGCAGTTTAATTTAATTTCCTAGATTTGCAAGGAAGATATATGCTATTTATTTGTTTTAAAATTCGACCAGTAATTAAAAGTTTTATTTTTATTAAAGACTACATTAAATGTTTTTAAAAAGATGACATTTTTATGAAACATAATTTTTAAAAAATATTGGATTTAATATATAATTAATAGCAGACATTAAATACAAATGTAGTTTTGTGACAAAATAAAAGATGGAAATGAGATTTGACAAAAAATACTTCAACAGAAAGAAATCTGAGAAGAAAAAGTAAATAATGAAATACATAAGCATTCTAAGCAAAATAGATACTATCTAATCACAGATTCCTGTCATTAAATATAAAAACTGTTACATAAATAATAAATTTCGTGGAATGCATCAACCTGTTAGCATTAAGAACAAATATTTTCTTAAAAAGGACACATAATATATTTGTATCTCAGCGTAAAAAGTACGTCAAAACTTAATGGAGAGTAACCAAATTTATTCTTCGAGATTTGGAGTTAATGATGTGCCTCCATTATTAATGTGACCATTTATTTTTTTTCTCTTCATAACGGGACATCTATTAATCCTAGGTTATTGCATGTGTATTCAAAAATAGCATATTTATTCATAGTTTTTATTTAATGAAAACATAGGAATGGAGACGTAAAAAATAATGAATTAATGTGGTATTTATATATATTTTCATAGAACAAATTTTATTAAACAACTTTAGTATTGATTTCAAATAGCATTTTCAACATAAAACACATAGCAAACATTTTCTTATAAATGGCAGATAATAGATTTGTATCTCGGCTTAAAAAGTACATCGAAACTTAAAGGAGAGTAGCCAAATATATTTTTTTGAGATTTGGAGTTTCGGATTTGATATGTTCCATTACTAACGTTACCGTTTTTTTTTTCTTCTCATAACGGAACATCTACTAATTATAAGTTATAGTATTTGTATTAAAAAGCATATTTCTTCATAGTTTTTATTTAATAAAAGCACTGTAATGGACGTGTAAAAATAATTAATTTATGCTGTTTATATATATATTTTCATAGAACACATTCTATTAAATATCTTTAGTGTCGATTTCAAATAACATTTTCAAGACAACATACATAACAAAAAAAAAATTTATAAAGGACAGAAAATAGATTTGTATCTCAGCTTAAATAGTACGTCCAAACGTAATGGAGAGTAACCAAATTTATGCTTTGAGACTTGGAGTTAATGGTGTGTACTATTACTAATGTGATCATTTATTCCTCCTCATAACGAGACATCTACTAATTCTAGATTATTGTATGTGTATTCAAAAACGCATACTTCTTCATTTTTATTTAATAAAAACACAAGAATGGACACACAATAACTAATTTATGTGGTATATATATATATATTCCCAAAACAAATTTTATTAAATATATTTTGTGCCGATTTTAATTAAGCATGAATTTCTTGGCAAAATTTCTCAAAATTTACTTGGGTAATTAACATTGCTTTAAGAATCACGACTATTAATTGCGTTTTTTTTTAACTCGAATATAACTTATTCATACTCTATCTATGAGAGCATTGGTCACAAAATATATTCAATATAAAAATAAATTAAATGTTATATAAAATATATGATTCAAATTATTAGTGTGAAAATGTTTGAATTCCGTTCACTCAATTTTTCTGGTAAAATGTCGTAAGAAATAAGTGAATATTCATTAAATACTTCTGTATCTTAGATAAAATTAATAAATTCCCTTTCAATCAATAAAATCATTATAAGCTGAGTTTTTTTACCTATTAGAATATTTATAAGGCTTTTAAAAATGGCTACTACACCAAATATTATTATTATCATTATTTTATATTTTTTTTTTAAACTCGGCATCTGCAGATGTCTTATATTCTTTGTTAAGATCCCTGAAGGCAATTTCTTTGAGTGTCGTGTTATTTTTTTGGCGGATTTACATATGTCTGAGATGTATTTTGTATGCCATTATCACCATGCTACTAGGAGTTACGGACAGATTTTTTATTTAATTTTTAGCAACATTTTTATATTCTTACAGTAGTTGTTCTCTGTCTGAAAGCTTAATATTTTGCTTGCGGACAACGAGATAAGCTTCCTTAATACGTGATGGACCCATTTAAAATCTGAAAATTGGTCACAAATATTCATGCCTTTAGTAAATACTTACAGTGCAATATGTAATTTTAATTAAGTAATATTGCAATATTAACGTAATTTTGTTAGTAAAGGTTAGGGCCGGATATGGATGTATTCGCCGTTAAAACAGAAATGAAATTAGTTAAATACTGCGTAATCTACATCTGTGAAACTTTCATGAAAGTAGAATTTTTGGCTACCGAAAAATGGTGAACATAAGGCGAATATTAATATTTGAAATGTTATTATTGAGAGAAGACGTTGATACAAACATGTCAATCATTTTGTACAAAGAAAAGCAATGATTACAATAATAACTTTGAATATTTTATTATTCCTAATAAATTATTTAGTGTAGAAAAAGTTTCTCAATAATAATAATGAATTGATATTACAACGAATTAATTTCAAAAATTCTCTTAGTAATAAATTATGATTTGTAGAAATCTTTCTATTATGTTACGTTGTTTTTAATCAAAAATATTACAAATTCTGCAAAAAACATTTTTTTTTGAAGACTTTCAATCAAATAGAAAATAATTAGTCGTCAAATAAAACATACTGAATTTATGAATTTTTTCACAATCAACCTAAAAGAAAATTCAAACTTTTTAATTGAATAATTTAGCAGAAAACAGTCATACATGTACTATTATTTTCTTCTTGTTAATTGGTGCAACAACCTCATGTTGGGTCAAGGCCCTCTGCCTACTTGCAGATTTTGAGATAGGAGATGTTTTCTTTTTACGGGGTTCGACTGTCAGCCCTATGCTCAACAAATCTACAGTCATATTGGACCGAGACCTACAATTTAAAATGGATTCCGAACCACTACAAATATCCACGGCTCCGCCAGGAATCGAGCTCGAGGCCTGTAACACCGAGCGCCAGACCGCTAATCACTAGGCCATATGGCCCCTATTATTTTAAGATATTTGTTCCATTTCTAAATGAATAAAGTAGTTAACCTTCATTATTTAAACATGTTTATATTAAAATACAATTTACAGTGTTTGCAATAACGATTTATTATTGGGAGACTATATTTCGTTTAATTTATGTACCAACTAGAAAATAAGAACAGTAAATAAAATTATTCCCGCAGTAATTTCATCTTTCGAAAAGTCTTACGAAAAACGAGTTTCTTTAATCAATATTTAAACCTAGCTCCTCACATAAATCGACAAACTCATTCCTTAACAACTGAATTGTAAAGAAAACAAAAATCTCAGCTCAATTTAATGTAATAGACTCACTCCCATAACACAAAAATGGCGAAAGAAATAATCAAGCACAAGCTGTTGCAACTATTCGAAGCTTTTAAGTTAAGCGATTAAAAAATCGCTTTGAAGTCGTTCAATTATTACTTTTTTAACGTTTATAAAGAAGAATTACTTTTTAAGAAGATAGAAATTAAAGTGATTTTAATACTGTTTTAGTAAATATTTTTCTTTTTTTTAAAAAAATGATCTTTTATTTCAGGAGGTAAATTAACGTACAGAAGATACTGTCAAATGCTGGCTGCCATATGGGGATATTCTTTTTCTGGGCAGCTATGCCTCTTTTAGGGTGGGGCAGGTAAGTAAATTTGCATGTCTATTTCTTTACTTTAATGTATTTATTTATTTATTTTTTTTATTTTTATTTTTTTTTTTTTTTTGTTATATTTTTATTAATTTTTTTATTTATTTATTTATTTATTTTTATTTATTTTTATTTTTATATATTTTTTTTTTTTTTATTTTTATTTATTTTTTATTATTTCTTTTTATTTTTTTATTTATATATTTATTTATGTTGCTTGCATTTTTTATATATTTATTTTTTTTATTTTTTTATTATATTTTTTTATTTATTTCTTATTATTTCTTATTTTTATTTTTATTTATTTATTTATTTTTATTTATTTTTTTATTTATTTTTGTTTATTTCTTATTATTTCTTATTTTTATTTTTTATTCATATATTTATTTATGTTGTTTACATTTTTTATTGTTATTTTTTTTTAAATATCACTCTAATATTATAAACTTTACGAGTAAAAAAATATCCAAATATTTAATATATTTGCTTTTTTAGTGTATTATTCAGAATTTAACAAAAACAGTCATTGTTAACATTTTAAAAATAAGATATCAATCATTTTAATAAATGTAGCACTACGTAAAAATGCATAACTATTTTTTATTTTGAATAAAATGATAATAGAAAGATCAACATATTGGCAACAATTGTTGCCTAGAATTTAATTTTTCATAGTCTATCAAAATATTTAGTAAAAATATATTGCAAAAATTGTATTGTATAATTTTTTACACATATAATGTAATAAAATTTTGAGCTACTTGGAATTTACAAATTTTCACGAATAAATTTCGAATTCAAAATTATATGGAATATTTATATTACAATTTTGTCTAATTAATTGGAAAAATTGTAATATAAATATTCCATATAATTTTGAATTCGAAATTTATTCGTGAAAATTTGTAAATTCCAATATAAACTATAAACTATATAACTAATATAAACAATTATTCTTTTTAATTTTTTTTGTAAAAATGAATGTTCGACTTTTTTTCTTTATTAACAAAATGTATTTAAAAATGATGTAATACATTTTTAAAACTTGAAAATGTTTCATGCTTATTATTAAATATTTGTCATATACATATCTATATATATATATATACGTATAGATAGATAGACAGATGACATTAAATTATATTTTAATACTATTTGGCCCTATTTTGTGATATTTAGTAAGGAATAAAATTGAAATTATGCAATTTTAACAACAAATTTTAGGATTTCATCTTTTTAAATTAGATACATGTATCAGCATAGCTACTTTAATATGTTACCAGACTCACGCACTTAACACAAAAAAAAAAAAAAAGGGTCCCACAATTCTAATTACTAAGTTAACAAAATTTTCTAGAAATGTGCTTTTAAACGCAAATTAAATCATTTAAAAAAACTTGAAATAGGTTGAAGAAAAAAATTTAACTAGTTATTTTATTTTTATCATGAAATAAGGCTCCATTTTTTTACAAAAAACATGGAATTGAGCTTTCAATAAAAGTCTGATTTCTCTAATAAAACACATAAAAAATTCAATCTGTCCTTAATATCCAGACATTCACCGTTCCAAGAGATTAATCAAGTTAGTATCATCTGAAAGAACTCATGTAATTGATTTGTTAGCATCGTATTAAATAGTGATCTAAAAAAGTTTTGTTAAAATCGACATAGAAATGATGCCGTTAGTCTACGTATACTTGTAGGACGGCCAAATAATTTAACATTAATATAAAAACAATTAATAAAAATACGAAAATTAATACTGAAACAAACAACTATTTTCCTTTACTTTTAATGAATACTAATATATACAATTACAATCAAATTTAGGATTTTTACATTGGCACTTAAAACAGAATAAATAAAAAATGTTTATAGAGAAGCAATCATAATTTTACGCATACCTCAAATGAAATATTCCCATGAGTGTGTAGGCAGTGATTTACCAGTAGCCTCAAAACCTTTTAACAAAAAAGAATGCTCCCCGCAAATTCAAAGATGGACATAGATATCTGTTATAAATTATCCAAGTAGCCATTCTCGCAGCAAAAAAAAATTGTGTACCAGACTCACGCACTGTCGCAGATCGTTCGTTCTGCTTTCAACGGGTCTTCCTTTTTGCCCGCAAAAACTCCAAAAAAGGGTCCCACCAAAACCGACCGGTTCTTTTGGACCTGACCGTGTGACCGGGAGGGGTTATCTACCATACCTGGATTCATACAAAAAATAAAAGAAATACCCCTTTACCCACACACAACAGGATAATCACCAGTCACAACAACTTTGTAACAATCGTACCCAAATTTAATATTTATGGTGATGCTTTCTTTAAACGTTATTTTGAATTTTAAATCTAAAGAATATATATATATATATATATATATATATATATATATATGGAACAAAATGAAAAATATTTCTGTAACATTTCATATACATGAGAGTAAAGCTAATCACTCTAAAACTTGGATGATTTCTTGAAGAATCCATTGAATAGTAAAACGTGATTTATGGGTAAAAGTGGTATAGAGAAAATATTTTCATTCGTGTTCTTGTTAAAAAGTAAACCGAACTGAAGTAGGTAAAACTGTAACATTTTTTTTCTAATGCAACTTTCTTTTGAAATTAAAAAAAAAATTGGTCTAATTTGGGATTTGGTAAGTTCTGGTAATTTTAAATCCAACCAGAAATCATATATCTGTTTCCATTTTATTTGGAGAAAGCAGCAATTTTAGCACCCAATCCAGAAGTGTCTAATGGCAGTAAGTGTTTAAAATTCTATAAAATAGATTTTTAGTTAAGAATAAACAACACACATGATTTTTTTAAATGATTATTATTGTTGTTGAAGTCACCAAGTATTTTTTTATTCATTTTAGCAAGATTAAGTTTTCAGAGTTTAAGGCAATGTTGTATCTTTTTCCTTCTACAATTTTGCTATCGTTAAATTAGTCTGTGCTTAATTTTTGCGATTAATATTATCAGTTGTAAGATACATTAAATAGCAAAATGTCTTCATTTAAACTAAGATTAAAAAAATTAGATACATAATAAATGCGTCTGCTTCATTAAATGAAAGTATTTTCCTGGAACTAGCAAAAGAAAAGATTAAATTAAACTAAATTAAGTTTTTACACAATGCGTTTCTTCAAATTGCAAGATAAGTTTAAAATAGCACTTTCAAATTAATTACTTGCAAACAACATGTTTTCTTAAAAAAAAGAGCTGATTTCGCAGACTTAAAAACAAATACCTAAATCAATTAAATGTCGAAAACAAATTTACGCTATAATGTTTCTAGCATCAGTTGGAAAATAAGTAGTAATAATGAGAACAATGGGTTTTTTTTTTTGTTTAATAATGAGCTCATTATCTTTGTAAGGTCGAAAATTTTAAGTTTTTGTTTCCGTAAGAAATTATTTAAGATTCGATCCAAATTTTCTTAAAATATTTGCTTTTTCTCAAACTGCAATTATAACATATAGAAATGGTACGTAAAAATGTTCTATGAAAATACTTTACGGATAATCTCAATATTTGAAGTAACAATTCAAATTCAAAATCTAAGCCAATAGTTGTATTTTGCTCACGACTTGATCTATCATTTAATGAACCATTAGTAATAAGTTTCATTCTCTAAAACAACTAATTTATTTACTGAAAGAGTTGTTAATTGAACAAAATACTTATATGGGCAAGGCTCTGATAAAATCTATTCTTTCCATTTAGGTTAATTGCAACTATAACTGATATAAAAATGATACATACAAATGTTCTCCAAAAATATAATTTCAATAAGTGAAGTAGCATTTGAAATTCATACTCTAAAAATGCATTCTTTTAGTTTTTCAATTCATTCTAGCATTATCATTGATTGATGTGAGCATTAGGATCGATTGTTGGCGGTTCTGCACTTTTGGATTCAACTTGTTTATTCGGCGATTTTATTCCCTTGCGGTTTTTGCCAAGTCTCCTCCTAAACAAACAAAATTAAAGTCAATTAATTGTCAAATTAAATTGACTGTAATAATTGTCAAAATGATTGTCAATAATTGTCAAAATCAAAGTAATTCAAACATGCATAACTTTACGTTATGGCGATTCCATTTGTCACGGAAAAGAGACTAGTTGAAATCGTAATCCTAATGTGCAGAATCCCACATTGTTGTAGCATTGTAATTGATTTCATCAAATATAATAATTTTTTTATTCTTTATGCTAATTGAGCACGAAATTTATTCTGTTCGAAAAAAAAATAATAATAAAGCTCAGATAATATCAATTTACAAATTATAAGTAATTATATTTTATTCACTTCAGAAAATAATTTAAGGCAACAATTTAAGATTTTACAGGCATGCATACTTATTAATAAAAATTTAAACTGAATAGTTCTAACTAGAAAAAGAAATTCATTCATTTTCAGTTTCTTTAAATATCTCATCATTTCAAAATATTCTGAAGTATTTCAAATTGTTTAAACTTTTTCACAATTTATTCTTCGTTAATTTCAGGAGTTAAAATCAAATATTCAAACTATTTAAGACTTACATTTATAATTTTTAATATTTACTGCTTTGGAGTTTATCATCTGGAGTTGAAGTACTAAAATTGAATTAATATTCATTAAAAACTCTTAATAGTATCCTTTAAAAGAATTAAGCCTGAAATTGTTTTATCTTATCAAGATTTGCAACCCTCACAACGACTGCAAACAAATAAATATTTTCAGTACTTCTGTGTATTTATCATAATTTCAGAGACTATTTGGTTTCTCTTGACATATGTTATGGACAACTGAAAAATAACAGGTATTTAATCATTATTTCGTGAATTAAATCCATTAAAAAACATTAATAGAAAAATAATTTTTAACTTCATTATTTATCACCATAAAAATCAAATTTATGCTTATGATTTTGATTGTCTGGATACAATTGATAAAAAAATATAATACTTTAATTTTTATTATGAGCGAATAATTTGTAAAAAAAAGGGTTTCTCTAGTAATCAGCACAGTTTTCAAAGTTTTTTCTTGCTTAATTCTGAAATCATAAAAGTAAAGCTTTACAAATTTAATTAAAATTTGCTCTAATAAATTATGCACCAACTAAATTAATTTGCATATTTCTGGTGCATAAAATTAAAAATTACTGAAGTACAGTAGTGTAATCACATTAATGGGGAATTTTTGATATTCTAAAATTAAAATCATAAAAGATGAATATTGAAAACGTAGTCAAGCAAATGTAAGCTTTAATAACTCTAATTCACTTAGTAAACGCGAAACTTAACTTTGAAAATCTAAATATCTTTTTAATATTTTTAATTATGCTTTTTGTTCAAAAATAAAACTTCTTAAAGAACAAATTTTTCTTTATTCTTAGAACTTCAAAAGCTTAAGTAATTAACGTGTTTTTTTTTAATAAGCAAAATAGGAGACATATTTATATAAAAAAATGTTATTATTTTCGTTGATATTGAAATCGTCGCATTTAATTAAAATATTCTAATATCTTGCATTTTTCGCAATTTATTTTAAAATTCGAGATTAATATTTTAGTATTTTTTAATTATCTTAAAATGCCGGAGTTTTTCTTTTGCACTAATTTTTAAATAATATTTTACTAATTTCTAGGTTTTTAATTAAAAAAAGAAATCTACCGTATTTAAATTTATATTTTTAAATGTAATTTTTAGCTATTTTTGATAAATAAAAAAAAAGTTTAAGAAATTTTAATATAAGTTGCATTTTGGATGAATTTTGCAATTGAAGTTTTGAATTTTGGATATGGAATACTCCATCTTTATTTTTTGCGTTGTTTTTTTTTTTTTAATTTAGAAAATTAAAAGCAACACAGAAAAATCAGAAAAAGGATGCAAATATTTTTTAATTTAAATATATTTTATTTAAATATATAAGAAACAAATACTATTTTTTTTTTTAATTTAAATATATTTTTTTATTTAAATATTTAAGAAACAAATACTATTTTTTTTTTTTTTTTTTTTAAAAATATTTTATTTAAATATTTAAGAAACAAATACTATTTTTTTAGTTTAAATATGTTTTATTTAATTATTTAAGAAACAAATACTATTTTTTTTAATTTAAATATATTTTATTTAAATATTTAAGATACAATTACTATTTTTTTTTTAATTTAAATATATTTTATTTAAATATTTAAGATACAAATACTATTTTTTTTTTTTAATTTAAATATAATTTATTCAAATATTTTAGATACAAATACTATTTTTTTAATTTAAATTTACTTAATTTAAATATTGAAAGATAACAATGAACAGCAGTAGATCAAAGAGAGAAAAATAATACTGTGTAAAAATTAATTGTATCCAAGAAATTAAACAATTAAAAAACTAATATCCTAAAGGGGATTTTATTAAGGAATGTATAGCCCAAAGTAATCAATACTATTTCTATTCGCTTGATGATTAAAAACCAAGTCGTATAACACAAAAACAACTTTTAATAAATTTTTGACTTCTGCATATTTCTATTTTGACAAAATCAACTTGAGAATACGTGGAATTCATTTAAACGAATTTTATTACACTATAAAGTAAAACTATAATACACTGTAAAGTTTATTACACTGTAACTTGTAAAGAATAGTATAGCTTTAATAAATTGCTAAACTATACATTGTTCTGTTTTTATTTTGTTTTCTTTCGTACATCTTCATCGTCCCCTTTTTCTATATAAATATCTCTATCTCTCTTTCTCTCTCATATATATATATATATATATATATATATATATTAAATTATAATCTTTCTCTCTCATATATGATTACAATTAAAGTCCCACTTTCAAAGCTTTAAAAAAGAACCACTCGTCACGATGATTTCAAATTTGAACCGAAGATACAGCAACAGCATCAAGACATCCGAAGGTACAGCATAAAAAAAAAGAGTTCCAAAGTGTATTAATAGAGGGCGCTGTAAGCGGCATAAGGAAAGTGAATTTGGCTGCCAGTGATATTTTGAATCGAAATAGCATCGTATGGGGGCAAGAGTTGCACATTAAACCAACTGTAGTGTTCAGTGTGCTTGATTGTTTCGGCTTTTTTTGACGGAAAAAAAGGACTTCCATGTCATTCAACAGTTGTGACACTGTGAGTGGAAATCCCATCCGCCACGGCAAGGTCATACCAAATTTGATGGGAAAAATGGGTTAAAATATTTTTGAAACTTTTTTGATGCTATACCAGTATGCTTTCTTGATCCTATATGCTTTTTTGATGCTAATTAATTCTTGTCTTCAAGTATCTTCAGTTCAAATTTGAACTCATTGGGACGAGTGGTTCTTTTTTAGCACAATTTGAAAGTGGGACTTTAATTATAATCACCCTGTACATAAATATTAATATCCACTCAGTATTACGTTTCAAACTTAGAAACAATTATAAAGTTGATAGATATATTTATATATATGGTTATTAAGTTGATGATTTTCTTTTTAAGGTTGGTGGCATGTTTATTGCTTTAAATAGAATATTCTTTTTCGCGGCCACTGTTTTTAAAAATTAACTCGTATTGTTCAGTCAGGGCTTGATATGAAGACGCAGTATGCAGTTCTTCATTGATATTTTCTTTTAGAATATGGTTTTTGGTTTAGTCACTGATCCTTAAAATTTCTTCGAGCTGTTATTCAATTTCAATATTTGTAATTGACGATGCCAGGCCCTTTATAGCATAAAGCCAAACAAGGCTTCGTAAGGACTGAAGCGTATTTTTCGTGGTTTGTTGTATATCTGGCAAAATTGAATGAAGAGCAAACCAACTGGCCCTTTATTTGTATCAGTATCGTTCACACATGCCGTTAACCCTTTCTGCATAGTACATTCTGAATTGTCCTTTCATTTGTGCCGTGCGTTTGACTATGGGGATGCTTTTTGCGAACTATCTTAACATCTTTCCACATATTACATAGATTAGATATGATTCGATTATTGAATTCAGTACATTTATCTTGAAGCAATATTGCTGTAAAAGTCCCCAGCTATATTGTAGTTCTGAAATATAGCTGGGGCATCAAATATTTAAAATATGTGAAGCTTAGGATAAAGCCATTTCTTCAGTTGTCTTAATTTTCAAAGGTCGTAACTGGATAAACCTCATTAGGCTTGATATACAATTATGAACTTATATCCACCACTTCTGTATGATTATAGGTAGCATCCTGAATTTAACCCCGAGTTGACCATTGTTTTTACAACAATACCTTTTTTAGATTAGTTATGTTTCATTTGAGATTGTTTACATAAATTTAAATACAACAATAAAATCAAATGTATTATAATAATATGTAATGTATTTAAATAATACAATGAAAAAATACCAATGCCGTGCAGATGGCTCGCCATAAAGTCATAGCCCAATGCAAGTCTAAGTATCGTAATTGGCAAGGGAAAGTTGAATCTCAATCAATCTTTCCTCCAATCTTTTCTTAGAAAAGGCCGGAAGGGGCAGACCTTTCGCATTCCATTGTAAGACACTCAGCCTGCAAGAAGTCCCACTAAAGTGATCACTCTTGGAGATGCATGGCGATATCAGTAGATCTTTTAGCCGCCTAAGACGTTACCAGGGTGCACCAGGATGAAGTAGATCTACTGTCACACCCCATATTGCTAGAACTAAACACGCAGATTTTGGGTTGTCTTTGAAAGTTTATGTAATTATTTTATCAATTATTGTTTTAAATAAACTGGTTTTAAATAATTTTTATTTGAGTGTATTTTTTAATGAATGTACTTCATTTTCTGTCCTAGCATCGAATGGAATATTGTTCTTTTCCATTTACTTGAACATTTTGCATTTCCAGATGTCCTTCATTTTGATCATTGCTTTCCTGGTCGCCTGGACACCGTATGCCGTTCTCTGCCTCTGGACCATCTTCGACAGTCCCAGAACCGTGCCCCCATTCCTCACTCTCATCCCACCCTTGTTCGCCAAGGCTTCCACCGTCTTCAACCCCATCATCTACTACCTGTCCAACCCCAAGCTTCGAGCTGGAATCCTCGCCACCATGCTCTGCTGCAAGGACACGCGGGTTGACAGCATCGAGATGCCGGATTCGCCAGAACGAGTCCCCGCCAACACAGACGCCACTTAAAGATCATCAACGCCAAATAAAACATGCCAAGCTTTTAAAAAGGGATTCTTCTTCTTTCCTTTTGTATCACTGGGGATCTTTTTAAGCCAAAATAAAATGGAAAAGGTGCCAGAAATGTAAATCATCGCCAAGCTCTTATAAAAGAACTGCATTTTTCCTCTTTGTTTCAATGTGACTTTGATAAACTACTAATAATATGCCAACAGTTCTTAAAAAAAAAAGATGCCAAGTGGTAATGATCTTTTCTGTATATCATAAGGAAAACTATAGAATTAACAAAAAAATTTGTACCAGTAGCGAAGATTCATGTAAATCATTGCCATCCTCTTGAAAATTATATCTTAATATTAATCCTGAATATTATTTTGAATATTATATCTATTAATATATATGTGAGTATTATATTATTTATCATCTTGAATATTATTTTCTTAGTTATACAAATGGTGTTGGAATATAATTCTATGAAAGTAGGATAATTCATTCAAAACAATGCTAAATAGCAATATGTTTTGGTTAGTTTTAATGAAATGTGAGTAAAAAATGTATAAGCATCCAAAACTCGATTTAATCCATTTATGCAATTATTAAAAGAAATTTTGTCTCAAATAATTAAAAGTTTAAAGAAATTGTTAAAGAAAAATTTTAATACAGTTTTAAAATTTAACTTCATGAGGAATTTCTATGTAAAATAAGTGTTGCTTTCTATAAAAGTAGTGAATTCGCCATGAACCTTACCTTTTTTTCAGAAACAATATGATTTCAGATTTTTCTCACTTTGTTTAACGTATATAAAGTAATTGTAGATTTTATTTTTAACAACTTCTTTTATGATAGTTAGATAAAGATAGGTAAAACGTGATGTTGTTATTAGAATATTTGCATAAGCACTTGCTTTAGTGGTTGTAAAATATTTACTTTATTTCAAACTCATTATGATTTGAAAGAACGATTACTTTATTACAACATCTGGTGGCTACTTTGTCAGCTATTAAGTTTAAAACCAATATTGAAAAGATCTTATAGCTTACCTCATAGATACCTATAGTTATTTATAATTTACCTGCAAGTATTAACTGATCTTTTATAGGATTTTCCACTTTTATGAAACTTTCTTTTTCAAAATGCATAATACGCTTAAAATTGAAAAATGTAAAATGTGTGCGTTGAATATTATACTCGTATATATATTAATTATGATATGTGCTTAATGAGTTTGTTATTGTGCGATTCTGAAAAGCACATATTAAAAAAGATATTATTTTATGTTAATCCTTAGAATCTTAATAACAAAAATTAAACTTATCTTATTTTGAATAGGTAAAGAAAGCACACAGCGCCAAAACGTATGACGAAAAATACATAGTTAATTAAAAAAAAAAAAACACCACGTAATATAATTAATTTCATAAGTAAAGAAATTCTGATATTTCGTTGTTATTTAAAAACAGCTAATAATTTTCTTTGTTTTTATTATTATTGACATAAAGATAATCAAAGTTAACAATTTTCACTCAACAATAACAATTACGTTAGTTTGAATAGTAAATTTATTAGATATAGTTACCCTGGTTTAAGATACTTATAATTATATAAAAATATTTTCTCCTCTTATAAAATAAAAATATTTATTTCGCAATTAAGTGCTGCTAAGTTGCTAGGAGTTGAACATTATATTTGGATTTTAATGTATACATTATTATAAATTAAAAGGTATTTAATGATTTTCTTCAATGTTTTTGATTAAAGTTTGTTTCGAAAAATTCCAATTGTAATATTTCTGCTATATTCTTTCTGGTAATTTTTATTTGAAAACGATTCATATAAGTGATTCAACAATCAAAACTGTATAAGATTTTTCAAGAAAAGATTGATGAGATCTTTCAGTATTCGATTTTAAAACGAATTTGGTTATCTGAATGTTAATTAGTTCTTCCAAATTAATGTATATTTAAAGTTCCTTCCAAACCATAAAATTCAATCCTATCGACTGATGTTCAATCGGTTTAATTTTCTTAAGTTAGTCAAGTAATAAATGTGAACTAAATCCTAAACAATAATGCATTTTTTCAAAATTTTTAATTATTCTTTTTAAATAAACTGTATTGCATTGTACATACATACCGAATTATTAATAAAAAAAATATTTGGTATTATCTATAAAGTCACATACATTTCTTTAAAACAGCAACAAGTATTTCCTTCAAATTAAAATATATCTTTCATCATTAGGATACTTATGTATAAAGTGACATAATTCGAATTTGAGCACTAATATATCCCTTTTTAATATATATATATATATATATATATATATATATCCATTACAAAAAGAACTGTTTTAAAAGAATAGCATTATCAAATACCTAATCTAAATTATTTTGTGTTTTAGCAAAGTAAATTAATTTCAATATTAATAAAAAGAATTTAATTTATATCTTCATGAATCGCTAGATTTTGAATTTACTCCCACGGTACATCATTGTCAACAACAGAATAATTTGATAAATTGTGGGAAACTATTGCAGCAAATATTTGAGTTGCTTGTGCAATTACTTGAAATAAAATATTACCATCCAGATGTAAAATACAAATTTAGAAGACAATTGACCTATTTTAAATGATTTAATTTAGAAAACAATTGACCAAATTTAAGTGATTTAATTTAGAAAACAATTTACCAATTTTAATTTATTTAATTTAGAAAACAATTGACTTATTTAAATTGGAAAAAAATTGACTTTTTTAATTTTTAAAAAAACAATTGACTATTTTAATTGATTTAATTTAGAAAACAATTGACCTATTTAAATTGATTTAATTTAGAAAACTATTGATCTATTTTTTAAAAACATTTAATTTATAAAACAATTGACCTATTTAAATTGTTTTAATTTAGAAAAAAATTTAGAAAAGAATACTCCTTTTAATTATTTAATACTCTAGATTAAATTTGCCAAGTGATTCAAAAGAGTGAATGTTATGAATTATGCATTAATCATTTATGGCAGTAAAATTCGCTTTAAAATCGAATACAAAAAAGATCACATCAATCTTTTCTTGAAGTTTTTTTTTACAGTTTGGTCAAAGTACGGAATGACTTACATGAATTGTCTTCAAATAAAACCTATCAGAAAGAACATACTACAATTGCACTTTACCGTAACAAATTTTAATCTAAAACAATGAGGAAAATAATTAAACAACTTTAATTTATGATAACGTATGCATTAAACTCAAAATATACTGTTTAACTCCCACCAACTTCAACATTCAACTCCCATTACCACAAACTAGTTTAAAAGCATTTTCTTCTTGCCAGAAGGTTCTGCTTCGACGCAAGGCAGCCAGCCAAGCGCAGAAAATCAATCTGAGGTAAATGGGAGGCAATAAACGTATTGTTGCCCTAATCAATCAATCGACAGCTGCCCAAGATAACCATTCATGTTTCTTTTACTGTCCTTCCATCACCTAGTACAAAGAAGAAGTATTACCCTATTATAGCAGGACCTTCTTTTTTTCCCTACTGGAGAGAATAGTTGGGTACGTTTGGAATAATAAATAATTCTATCCTGGGTCATTGGAGGAGATAAAAAGAAAAGAAAACGTGATTACTTGTGTTTCTCCAACAAATTATTCTGTGAGTGATTTCTTTTCTTTTCTATAAAACAATTCGTGTGAAAGATTCATTAAAGGTTTCGTAATCATAATTTGCCAAGATTTATTGCAAGTGTGTGATTGCCGTTATTGTTAGGAGGGTGATATAATTGTTTGTGTGTAATCTTGTGAAGTTAGGTTTTATTTCGTGTTAGATTGATTACAAAAATAAATTTATAGCTGCATTAATCAAACATTAATTGCATTAAGAGAATGAAATATATTTTTTGGTTCCAATAGCAATAGATAATAGATGTCAATAGATGGTTAAGCGTCTAAAAATAAGACCAGTTTAGTTCCACAAATCCCTTTCGTCAAAAAGTGAAATCCCTGACTCCTTTCTCAGAATATTATCTTTAAATCCCTAAAAATCATCAAAATATGTAAATCAGTTAAAAATTCTGCAATTTGTGTGATTTCAGGACCATCAAATAAACTATCATCTATAAAGATTTGATTTGGTTTGCTGCTCTACTTTCATTTTATGCGCGCTTTAAACTAATTAGACTGGGACCTACAGTTTAACGTGGATTACGAACCACTAACAAACACGCATGCCATCTCCAGAATTCGGACCTGTTATCAAGGCCAGAGAGCTAGCCAATTGGCCAACAGGCCGCCAGCTATAAAGAAGACAATGTTTCAAATTTTGCCATTAAAAATTGACCAATGCAAACATTGCTTTTTAACTTCAATAGAATTACTGCTATATAAAGAAATTATTTACATTGTTTATCACAGATATATCTTAAAGTGTTATAATTTAATGTATGAATTCATATCAATAAATCAGAGTTATTTAAAAGTCACTAAATTTAGACTTATTTCCCCTCAACCAAGTTCAGTGATTTCTTGAACCGAGCCCATGTATCCTAATGGTTTTGTGGACTCCTGGTTAACAGACCTTGAATCAAACTTTATTTTTATATTATTTTTTATATAAATCTTGAGTAACAATCTAAAAAATGTGATTATTAAAATGTATGTTGCATGTAATTCATCTCTACAAATCCATTTCAAAATAGCCAGCAAAAATTCACCTGCAGTTTCAACTTTTAAAATAAAGTTAATCTGACAAATTGGTATTTAAAATATATAGTAAATAGAATGGAAAGTGTTTAAGATTCTTAATGTGTAAATAATTCATTGTATGGGTTTGTTTTTTTGAATAATTCTTTACATTATAAATAAATTTTATTTGATTTTGAATCAATCATTTAATAAATGTGTATTATTGAATTTGTTTCACTTTGTGTATAGTGTAGGATTTTTCTAAAATCAATGCACCATTAGAATGTATTCTGATTACGATACTTTCTATTCACTTAATATCAAATTTATAAAAAATATAATAAGAAAACAATATTTATTCTTATGTTCTCTCAAGGTTTCTATAAAGTAAACACATCGAAAATCTTCGAAACTAACATTCAATTAAACCGGTAACAAAACATACATGCCTTGAATGCTTACTATTTTTTTTCTTGACTATCCTAGGTGTCGATACGGGAATTTTCAATTATGTTTAGGTTGTCGTGTTTTGAACAGAGATCCTCTTGTTTGGAAACTCCAACTCATTTTACATCAAGTTGCTAACGGCCTTAATTACATTATCGTTACTGCATGAATGGTTTTTGCATTATCATGTAATACTGATGATAAGCAAAACTGCTAATGAAAGACTTCAAGGACATAAAAAAATCATGTTAATGGAGAATTTTCTTTTATAACAGATTAAATATATGCTTATTGTATGGCACCTATTAGCTAGAAAGTGTCCCAAAGGGAGAATTATCTTTGGCGTGCCACTCGGGAGAAGAAGAGATTGGCAAGCCAAGATCAAAGAGAAAGACAAATAGAGGAAGACAAACACAGACTAAGTGTTCTGAGTAAAGTAGCAGGTTGGAGTACCTAGGACAGTTGGAGAATGGAGAATGCCACCAGGACCTATGAAGTTTTAGAAAAGGGGTAGATATCCTCCAAATATTCTGATGTTTAAGATTCATAATTTGTAAATAGTGCATTGTGTGGGATTGTTTGTGGAATAAATCTTTACATTATAAATAAATTTTATTTCATTCTACATAAATCATCTAATAAATGTGTATTATTGAATTTGTTTCACTTTGTGTAAAATGTAGGGTATTTCCTAAAATCAATAAACCTTTTGAATGTACAGGGTAATTATAATTAAAGTTCCATGTTCAAAATGATGTAAAAAGACCCACTCGTCACAATGAGTTCAAATTTGAACTGAAGATACTTGAAGAAGGGGGAAACAGTATGGCATCAAAAACAATTCCACCAATTTTCCCCATCCAATTTGGTATGACCTTACCATGGTGTATGGGCTTTCCACTAACAGCGTAATAACTGTTGAATGACTTGGAAGTCATTTTTTCCCGTCAAAAAACAGACACAATCAAGCACATTTTACACATAGTTGGTTTAATATGCAACTCATGCCAAATACGTTGTAATTTCGATTCAAAACAACACTGGTAGCCGAATTCACTTTCTTTTTATGCCGCTTTCAGCGCTATCTATTAATATACTTTGGAACCTTTTTTGATATCGTATCGTTTTCCCCTTCTTCAAGTATCTTCAGTTCAAATTTGAACTCATTGTGACGAGTGATTCTTTTTTTTACAGAGTTTTGAAAGTGGGACTTTAATTATAATCACCCTGTATTCTGATTACGATACTTTCTAGTCAGTTAATATACTACTTCTAAAAATAGTGAAGAAAAAAAAATTATTATTTTTAACTTCTTTCAAGTCTTCAAACTAAAATAATACATCAATTTTTCGAAACTAACATCCAATTAAACCGGTAACAAAACATACATGCCTTGAATGCCTACGATTAAGCTATCTTTCTATAATTATATACAAAATAAAAAGAATGCACGTTTATAAAATAAATGAATTTCTTTTTGTCTTTCAAACAATTACAAATTTAGGCTTAAAATGCGGAGAATAATTTTCTATTTATATGCAAATGCAATGCTCCGTTTTACTAGTAAGAATTTATTATTGTTCTAAATATAATAAAAGTGTGATTTCATGAATATTCAGATTCTTAATAGATTATTCTTTATTCCTTTTATATGCACAAATGTATATTTGTTTTATTAAATGTTCCATAATAAAATATGAATAAATAAACTCACATAAATTCATGTCACTGGATCATAAATTCATGTCACTGTGAATAGTGAACTTGTCACTTCGCTCACGATGAAAAATAGATATATGCAACACATGTTTATGTAAATCATCGTTTTTAAATCTTATCATTCACTCCTTTTTGAAAGGCTGTCATTGAAAAATAAATTATCTTCTTGAAACATTGTTGATATTGCATGACACAGTTTTATGAGCTACAAGTTTATTTTTTTTTTAACGGTCTTGTCTTACAGAATACTTTTATTTTTTGCATATAAAATATTCGATAAGAGAAAAAAGAATTTTTTATTGCATTTAACATTTAAATATGAAATCAATAGCATTGAAACGGGTTTTCGTATTCCTATTTTTTTTAAATGGCTTTCACCACTACAGCAGAAGATATAATGTAGATTCTGTGTTAATGAATGGACGCCCTCATTTACCTGCCAAAATTTTTTTGCGAAAGTGGCAATATTTTTTTCGACTTCAAACGTAGAACATTCTGACCAACAAATTTATCATCCACTTCTCTGACATAACTCCAAAATATTCAATTTGGCTTCGTTTGACGGGTCCCGGACTAGCTTCCTTATTTGTGCCTCCAAAGGCCGAAGTTTGACTTGACCCCACCCGGTTATATCCCCTGCCCCTGGGTACCTATTTTACGACATGCATGGGCTATAGTGGGGCTGTTCTAACTCGCAACAGGACAACAATAAACATATTGATATCAATAATGTTTGATGTCTATTTACTGTCAAATTCAAACTCGTTCCTAAACTTGCTGGTTTCTTTTTTTGCTCATGAAGCAATTAGTAATAACCCCAAACAGTCCGTTTTGAAAGCAAGTTGGTTTTGAAGTAGGTACGTCACTAAAATATGACTATCAAAGTCGCGCCAAAAGCTTCCGTGTCTGTGCCGGATGTGCACTCGTTAAATCTGTAACCCAAAGCGTCCCCAATGGACTGGAGGTTTGGTTTGTCTCTCTTCGGTCATTTTGTGCACACTTTAGGCAGACTGGCACCAACAGTTTAAAGTGGATTCGAACCACTCACAAACATTCACGCCACCACCAGGATTCGAATCTGAAACCTGTCAAAGGCCAGAACGCTAGCCAAGCGGCCATCAAGCCGCTATTGGACTGAAGGAGAGTGGGAAAACCCTTTGTGAGTACCCATCAAAAATAATCGTGAAAAGTGTGAAGTGACTGGTTCCAAGTGATGCACCTTGGGCAACACTGAATCTTCATATCTGTGGCTTTGGTGACGAATTACCTCAAATAAAAGTGTCGAGGGATCTAAAGCCTTTATTTTTAAAAAACAACAATGGTTAATTAGTTAACAAATATTCTATGGTTAATTAGACGGCCATCTACAGTTTTACATGAATTCCGAACCACTAACCTACATCCAAGCCACCACCAGGATTTGAACCTGAAGTAAGTACCGTCATGCCGCCAATTATTCTATGAGAATTTCTCATACATCAATGGTAAAATATTGGGGACAAGCATGCTTACTTCTCAGAGAACTTTAAAGGATGACAATAACGCATTTATGTATTATGTGACAGAAAATCGAATTAAAAAAAAAAAAAGTATTAACAGGAATGTAAGGAAATACTTATAATTATCTCTATCAAAATAAACTAACCAACAATTTGTATTACATTAAATTAATAAAATATTTTATTATTATCGATTTAATTAAAACGACTGCTCAATAGTCCGATTTTTAAAATTCAATAAAAGAATATAATATTATATATATATATATATATATATATATATATATATATATATATATAATAATGATATATTAAAATATAAAATAAAATATCTCTCGGCAAAATACATTATTTTCCATTATTTCCGAACATAAACTTTCAATTACAGACATGGGAGGAATGTAATAATGTAATCCGCCATATTCCATTAAAGACCACTATTAGAACATCTGCAAATACCATTCTAATACCTGCGGGGGTGCTCACCCTCCCTTCGCACTACCCCTAAACGACAAATAGTGGTCCAATAGCAATAACGATACCCGACTAATGAGGAATCGATTTCTATAT